>WBZZ01000064.1:45000-54562 GCA_019918135.1 Paulinella micropora
CTGCTTATCTTTCGCCAAAACCCTTGAGAAAATTGCGACCCGCTTCCTCAAAAAATGGGCCAATATCTACAAAAGAGCTCTGGTCTCTTGCCTTTACCGCCCACGCTCGAAATTCGGTCTACAACTCCAATCCATCGTCTCTTTTTACCAGCGACTTCAAATCAACCGTGCTCAAATGCTGAAGTACTGCCCAGATAAACACCTCTCGTCCATTTATGCGATGAACCTGACGAAACACGAAACATTTCGAACTATCTGGAAACCAGAGCCTGTGCTCGAAAAGCTTGAGGCACAAGTTGATTTTGAATTCAAACATCGAGGCCAATCCGATCATCTCGGACTTGGCCATGGTCGCTACCCAAAAGAACATTCCATCACAGACCGCAACGACAGGGTTTTAGAATTAGCTGCTGAGACAATACTTGAGACCACCACAGTGCATGACATGGACAAAGCCATGCAAGGGTGCTTCCTTCGTTTTGAAGACGCATGCCCCTTCGACCTCTCCTGGGCTCGCCTCATCGGAACCCGTAATCCCCGTTTAATCTCTTGGGTCATCAACGCAAGCACAAACTCGGTTATTACCCCCGACCTTAGACGTCTGTGGGGAATCATTCCCAACAACAAGTGTGCCCTCTGTTCTGGTCAAGCACATCTATGCCACATCCTCTCCGGTTGCCATGTTGCCCTCAAACAAGGCCGCTATACCTGGCGTCATGACTCTGTGCTCTGCACTATTGAAGCTCCCCTTCAAAAACACATCGAGAGCCATAACAAACGCTCCCCTATAGACCAAAATGAATCAAAGTCTATGTTTGTGAAAGAGGGCGAGCAGAAGCCTAAGAGACAGTCATTTCATCGACCATGCCTGCTTGACACTGCAAACGATTGGCAACTCCAAACCCAATACACCGGTTCTGAGCAAGCCTTTCCTGTCCACATTTGTGTCACTGACCTCCGCCCCGATATCGTTGTCTGGTCACTGTCTACCAAGATATGTATTCTGATCGAGCTAACGTGCCCGGTCGAGGAAAACATCCTTGACGCACGAGCCTACAAGACCAACCGATACAACAAGCTCAAATCTCAAATCGAGGACAACGGATGGACCTGCCACCTTCGACCAATCGAATGCGGGGCTCGCGGCATGGTATCGTTCTCTGTTCATCGATGTTTCCGCGCCTTGGGTTTTTCCCATCCCCAATCCAAATCCCTTTGCTTCAAGCTATCCTCCTGCGTAGCTCGTTGCTCTTTTGCGATTTATCGCTCCTGTGCAGTCAAAAATTGGACTAATCTTCCTCTAGTCCGTATTGGTGACTGCATTCCATCATAGCCGTCCAGTGTTGCATAGCCCGGGCTAGGTCCCTGCGGGGGTTTAGGCCTCATACAATGTCATCATTGTAGCTTGCGCAAGCTTACGGTGCTCAAAACACTTGGACTAACGGCTTCCTTTTCTTTCTCTTCTTCCTTATCCTCCCACTCTCCATTCCTAGATTGCCTTTTTCTTCAACGTCCTTCCTCCTCTTCTTTTTCCAGAACACAGTCTACCCGTGATTCCCATCCCGGACACATGCACAGTACACAAATTATTGTTTGATGTGAAACTGCGTTCCTTTGCAAGGACTACATTCCTTTGCGACATCTCATCCATATGTGACCCCGTCGCGGCGATAAAGCGCGGCAACCAAACCTTTCTCCTTTTTCTTCTTGGGCTGACAACCCTGGCTTAAACGAAGAGGCTTGCTTCCCCTAAGTTAAGCCGTAAGTTACAAAAACTACATGCGAAAACCTACCGACGCACCGCTATTCCCTCCGGAGTGGCCGCCGTCACCCTCCCAGTGCGGGCTCTGCACCGCCTGAACCCCCTGGAGAAGATTTTGCTCATGTTCACCCTTACGAAGACCTTTCGGGCCTCCTCGAAAAGAAGAGCCCAAAAGCGCACGTCCATCCGGACTACAAGTCGCAACCCGGCATTATCAACCTGGATTCCACCCACTGTGTTGACGCCGAGACATACTCCCATTTCGTCCATCGGACAAGAAGTGCCCCGAAAGAACCAACCGAAAGAAGAAAACGCCTGGTATTGCCATCAACACCAAGCGAATGGAAAGGCATTGAAGAAGAACTCCAATCCGCACTCCCTCTCATCCTTCCCTCCTCTCTCATCAAATGCCTGTCATGTGACGAAGCAGTAGCGAAATTTGAAAGATATCTCTACGACTTCATATCACAACGGGTAACAAAAACACAAGAACAAACTCATGAGCGAAAAAACCGCCACGTAATCCGGCTCCAAACAGAACTCACGCAGAACCGACAACAAAAACTGATCCAAAAGAGACATCTGCGAGATCTCAAAAGGGCAGGTTCAATTCCAGCTGCTGTTGCAAAAAGCCTGCAAAAAACTTGGCGAGTATTATTGAAGACCGGAAACCGCCTCCGCCGTCGTCTCAAGGAAGCAACTTTAAGCTCCGCTCAACGACAAGCAAATACACGCTTCCGAACTGACCCTCATAAGTTTGCCAAAAATCTGTTTCATCCCCCCTCAACCCAAACCACTTCCTCCCTATCCAAAGAAAACTGTGACTCCTACTTTCCCAACCTATACAAAGACGCTAATCGTGAACAAACCTACGTGCCCTTACCTGAAATGAATCGCCCGCCTCTACCAACTGTCCCCTTTGACCTCAAGCCACCGTCCTTCTTGGAAACCAAAAGATCTGTGTTTGCCAAGCGTAATGGTGCAGCCCCTGGCAGAGATGGTATTAGCTACCTTGTTTACAAGAGACTTCCCACCGCTTTACTTTTCTTACACAAACTCATTGTCAAGTGTTGGACAACGGATGTAGCTAATAGCTGGGCCCAAGCTGCTATCTCCCTCCTTCATAAGGACGGCGATCCACTTCAGGCCTCAAACTATCGTCCGATTGCTCTGACAAGCTGCTCGGGTAAGGTATTTTTCTCTTTGTGGTCAAAACGCCTAGAGAGTTTTTTGCTAGATAACAAGTACTTTGACAGAGCAAAACAAAAAGGTTTCCTCCGTAACGTTGCAGGATGCCCCGAGCACATTGCTACTACAAAAGCTACCATCAGAAATGCAAAAGATCACTATCGCCAACTGGTCATAGCATAGATTGACCTACAAAACGCTTTTGGAAGCGTAAACCACAACTTGATCCAGTTCGCTCTCTGGTGGTACCACGTGCCCCCTATGTTTGCTCGCATAATCTTTTTATACTACGAACTCTTAGTAGCCACAATCGAAGGGAAAGATTGGTCATCAGAACCCTTTGTTTTTGCTGTTGGCGTTTTTCAAGGATGCTGCATTTCTCCTCTCCTTTTCAACATAGTTTTCAACCTACTCCTTGACCTCCTATCATCCTTGACCAAAAACAACGGTTATCATTTCAAGCATAAGACCTCGACAGATGAAGTCATCGTGCACGAAGCTGCTTATGCTGACGACCTCAAACTACACTGCCGATCCCCGAAACACTGTCAATCGTCCATCAACATGATTGACAAATTTCTGTCATGGTCCAGAACAATGGCCGCGAAACCGCCCAAATGCAAAAGCCTTGCTTTCAAATACTGGACTAAAGCCGACGACTATAAGGGTCTCAAACGATTATTGCCGATCTCGTTCCCACCCTTCGACCCCGCCCTTACTATTACTGGCAAACCGATTGACTTCATCGCTGACAAGCCTTTCAAAGACCTCGGATGGATTGTCTACCATGACCTCAGCGAAAACGAACAACGTGCAGCAATCCAAAAGAAGTTCATTCTTTCTATGCAAGCCATCGATAGCTGCTCGATCAATGGCTTTATGAAATTTTGGCTATACCAGCACTACGCTGTCCAGTCACTTGCCTGGCCATTTCTCATTTATGACCTCTGCTTATCTTTCGCCAAAACCCTTGAGAAAATTGCGACCCGCTTCCTCAAAAAATGGGCCAATATCTACAAAAGAGCTCTGGTCTCTTGCCTTTACCGCCAACGCTCGAAATTCGGTCTACAACTCCAATCCATCGTCTCTTTTTACCAGCGACTTCAAATCAACCGTGCTCAAATGCTGAAGTACTGCCCAGATAAACACCTCTCGTCCATTTATGCGATGAACCTGACGAAACACGAAACATTTCGAACTATCTGGAAACCAGAGCCTGTGCTCGAAAAGCTTGAGGCACAAGTTGATTTTGAATTCAAACATCGAGGCCAATCCGATCATCTCGGACTTGGCCATGGTCGCTACCCAAAAGAACATTCCATCACAGACCGCAACGACAGGGTTTTAGAATTAGCTGCTGAGACAATACTTGAGACAACCACAGTGCATGACATGGACAAAGCCATGCAAGGGTGCTTCCTTCGTTTTGAAGACGCATGCCCCTTCGACCTCTCCTGGGCTCGCCTCATCGGAACCCGTAATCCCCGTTTAATCTCTTGGGTCATCAACGCAAGCACAAACTCGGTTATTACCCCCGACCTTAGACGTCTGTGGGGAATCATTCCCAACAACAAGTGTGCCCTCTGTTCTGGTCAAGCACATCTATGCCACATCCTCTCCGGTTGCCATGTTGCCCTCAAACAAGGCCGCTATACCTGGCGTCATGACTCTGTGCTCTGCACTATTGAAGCTCCCCTTCAAAAACACATCGAGAGCCATAACAAACGCTCCCCTATAGACCAAAATGAATCAAAGTCTATGTTTGTGAAAGAGGGCGAGCAGAAGCCTAAGAGACAGTCATTTCATCGACCATGCCTGCTTGACACTGCAAACGATTGGCAACTCCAAACCCAATACACCGGTTCTGAGCAAGCCTTTCCTGTCCACATTTGTGTCACTGACCTCCGCCCCGATATCGTTGTCTGGTCACTGTCTACCAAGATATGTATTCTGATCGAGCTAACGTGCCCGGTCGAGGAAAACATCCTTGACGCACGAGCCTACAAGACCAACCGATACAACAAGCTCAAATCTCAAATCGAGGACAACGGATGGACCTGCCACCTTCGACCAATCGAATGCGGGGCTCGCGGCATGGTATCGTTCTCTGTTCATCGATGTTTCCGCGCCTTGGGTTTTTCCCATCCCCAATCCAAATCCCTTTGCTTCAAGCTATCCTCCTGCGTAGCTCGTTGCTCTTTTGCGATTTATCGCTCCTGTGCAGTCAAAAATTGGACTAATCTTCCTCTAGTCCGTATTGGTGACTGCATTCCATCATAGCCGTCCAGTGTTGCATAGCCCGGGCTAGGTCCCTGCGGGGGTTTAGGCCTCATACAATGTCATCATTGTAGCTTGCGCAAGCTTACGGTGCTCAAAACACTTGGACTAACGGCTTCCTTTTCTTTCTCTTCTTCCTTATCCTCCCACTCTCCATTCCTAGATTGCCTTTTTCTTCAACGTCCTTCCTCCTCTTCTTTTTCCAGAACACAGTCTACCCGTGATTCCCATCCCGGACACATGCACAGTACACAAATTATTGTTTGATGTGAAACTGCGTTCCTTTGCAAGGACTACATTCCTTTGCGACATCTCATCCATATGTGACCCCGTCGCGGCGATAAAGCGCGGCAACCAAACCTTTCTCCTTTTTCTTCTTGGGCTGACAACCCTGGCTTAAACGAAGAGGCTTGCTTCCCCTAAGTTAAGCCGTAAGTTACAAAAACTACATGCGAAAACCTACCGACGCACCGCTATTCCCTCCGGAGTGGCCGCCGTCACCCTCCCAGTGCGTGCTCTGCACCGCCTGAACCCCCTGGAGAAGATTTTGCTCATGTTCACCCTTACGAAGACCTTTCGGGCCTCCTCGAAAAGAAGAGCCCAAAAGCGCACGTCCATCCGGACTACAAGTCGCAACCCGGCATTATCAACCTGGATTCCACCCACTGTGTTGAAGCCGAGACATACTCCCATTTCGTCCATCGGACAAGAAGTGCCCCGAAAGAACCAACCGAAAGAAGAAAACGCCTGGTATTGCCATCAACACCAAGCGAATGGAAAGGCATTGAAGAAGAACTCCAATCCGCACTCCCTCTCATCCTTCCCTCCTCTCTCATCAAATGCCTGTCATGTGACGAAGCAGTAGCGAAATTTGAAAGATATCTCTACGACTTCATATCACAACGGGTAACAAAAACACAAGAACAAACTCATGAGCGAAAAAACCGCCACGTAATCCGGCTCCAAACAGAACTCACGCAGAACCGACAACAAAAACTGATCCAAAAGAGACATCTGCGAGATCTCAAAAGGGCAGGTTCAATTCCAGCTGCTGTTGCAAAAAGCCTGCAAAAAACTTGGCGAGTATTATTGAAGACCGGAAACCGCCTCCGCCGTCGTCTCAAGGAAGCAACTTTAAGCTCCACTCAACGACAAGCAAATACACGCTTCCGAACTGACCCTCATAAGTTTGCCAAAAATCTGTTTCATCCCCCCTCAACCCAAACCACTTCCTCCCTATCCAAAGAAAACTGTGACTCCTACTTTCCCAACCTATACAAAGACGCTAATCGTGAACAAACCTACGTGCCCTTACCTGAAATGAATCGCCCGCCTCTACCAACTGTCCCCTTTGACCTCAAGCCACCGTCCTTCTTGGAAACCAAAAGATCTGTGTTTGCCAAGCGTAATGGTGCAGCCCCTGGCAGAGATGGTATTAGCTACCTTGTTTACAAGAGACTTCCCACCGCTTTACTTTTCTTACACAAACTCATTGTCAAGTGTTGGACAACGGATGTAGCTAATAGCTGGGCCCAAGCTGCTATCTCCCTCCTTCATAAGGACGGCGATCCACTTCAGGCCTCAAACTATCGTCCGATTGCTCTGACAAGCTGCTCGGGTAAGGTATTTTTCTCTTTGTGGTCAAAACGCCTAGAGAGTTTTTTGCTAGATAACAAGTACTTTGACAGAGCAAAACAAAAAGGTTTCCTCCGTAACGTTGCAGGATGCCCCGAGCACATTGCTACTACAAAAGCTACCATCAGAAATGCAAAAGATCACTATCGCCAACTGGTCATAGCATGGATTGACCTACAAAACGCTTTTGGAAGCGTAAACCACAACTTGATCCAGTTCGCTCTCTGGTGGTACCACGTGCCCCCTATGTTTGCTCGCATAATCTTTTTATACTACGAACTCTTAGTAGCCACAATCGAAGGGAAAGATTGGTCATCAGAACCCTTTGTTTTTGCTGTTGGCGTTTTTCAAGGATGCTGCATTTCTCCTCTCCTTTTCAACATAGTTTTCAACCTACTCCTTGACCTCCTATCATCCTTGACCAAAAACAACGGTTATCATTTCAAGCATAAGACCTCGACAGATGAAGTCATCGTGCACGAAGCTGCTTATGCTGACGACCTCAAACTACACTGCCGATCCCCGAAACACTGTCAATCGTCCATCAACATGATTGACAAATTTCTGTCATGGTCCAGAACAATGGCCGCGAAACCGCCCAAATGCAAAAGCCTTGCTTTCAAATACTGGACTAAAGCCGACGACTATAAGGGTCTCAAACGATTATTGCCGATCTCGTTCCCACCCTTCGACCCCGCCCTTACTATTACTGGCAAACCGATTGACTTCATCGCTGACAAGCCTTTCAAAGACCTCGGATGGATTGTCTACCATGACCTCAGCGAAAACGAACAACGTGCAGCAATCCAAAAGAAGTTCATTCTTTCTATGCAAGCCATCGATAGCTGCTCGATCAATGGCTTTATGAAATTTTGGCTATACCAGCACTACGCTGTCCAGTCACTTGCCTGGCCATTTCTCATTTATGACCTCTGCTTATCTTTCGCCAAAACCCTTGAGAAAATTGCGACCCGCTTCCTCAAAAAATGGGCCAATATCTACAAAAGAGCTCTGGTCTCTTGCCTTTACCGCCACGCTCGAAATTCGGTCTACAGCTCCAATCCATCGTCTCTTTTTACCAGCGACTTCAAATCAACCGTGCTCAAATGCTGAAGTACTGCCCAGATAAACACCTCTCGTCCATTTATGCGATGAACCTGACGAAACACGAAACATTTCGAACTATCTGGAAACCAGAGCCTGTGCTCGAAAAGCTTGAGGCACAAGTTGATTTTGAATTCAAACATCGAGGCCAATCCGATCATCTCGGACTTGGCCATGGTCGCTACCCAAAAGAACATTCCATCACAGACCGCAACGACAGGGTTTTAGAATTAGCTGCTGAGACAATACTTGAGACAACCACAGTGCATGACATGGACAAAGCCATGCAAGGGTGCTTCCTTCGTTTTGAAGACGCATGCCCCTTCGACCTCTCCTGGGCTCGCCTCATCGGAACCCGTAATCCCCGTTTAATCTCTTGGGTCATCAACGCAAGCACAAACTCGGTTATTACCCCCGACCTTAGACGTCTGTGGGGAATCATTCCCAACAACAAGTGTGCCCTCTGTTCTGGTCAAGCACATCTATGCCACATCCTCTCCGGTTGCCATGTTGCCCTCAAACAAGGCCGCTATACCTGGCGTCATGACTCTGTGCTCTGCACTATTGAAGCTCCCCTTCAAAAACACATCGAGAGCCATAACAAACGCTCCCCTATAGACCAAAATGAATCAAAGTCTATGTTTGTGAAAGAGGGCGAGCAGAAGCCTAAGAGACAGTCATTTCATCGACCATCCCTGCTTGACACTGCAAACGATTGGCAACTCCAAACCCAATACACCGGTTCTGAGCAAGCCTTTCCTGTCCACATTTGTGTCACTGACCTCCGCCCCGATATCGTTGTCTGGTCACTGTCTACCAAGATATGTATTCTGATCGAGCTAACGTGCCCGGTCGAGGAAAACATCCTTGACGCACGAGCCTACAAGACCAACCGATACAACAAGCTCAAATCTCAAATCGAGGACAACGGATGGACCTGCCACCTTCGACCAATCGAATGCGGGGCTCGCGGCATGGTATCGTTCTCTGTTCATCGATGTTTCCGCGCCTTGGGTTTTTCCCATCCCCAATCCAAATCCCTTTGCTTCAAGCTATCCTCCTGCGTAGCTCGTTGCTCTTTTGCGATTTATCGCTCCTGTGCAGTCAAAAATTGGACTAATCTTCCTCTAGTCCGTATTGGTGACTGCATTCCATCATAGCCGTCCAGTGTTGCATAGCCCGGGCTAGGTCCCTGCGGGGTTTAGGCCTCATACAATGTCATCATTGTAGCTTGCGCAAGCTTACGGTGCTCAAAACACTTGGACTAACGGCTTCCTTTTCTTTCTCTTCTTCCTTATCCTCCCACTCTCCATTCCTAGATTGCCTTTTTCTTCAACGTCCTTCCTCCTCTTCTTTTTCCAGAACACAGTCTACCCGTGATTCCCATCCCGGACACATGCACAGTACACAAATTATTGTTTGATGTGAAACTGCGTTCCTTTGCAAGGACTACATTCCTTTGCGACATCTCATCTACACTACTATCCTACTACCTATCTATCTATCTATCTATCTATCTATCTATCTATCTATCTATCTATCTATCTATCTATCTATATCTATCTATCTATCTATCTATCTATTATCTATCTATCT
>WBZZ01000065.1:0-15000 GCA_019918135.1 Paulinella micropora
CATCACCTGTTCCGCCTCTTGAAAGGGAACTCCTCTGGCGTTGAGGTATATTGAGCCATCTCGGCCACCGGCCCAAGCGTGTCATGCCGAGTTACTCTCGCCCAGATAAGTATCCCGCAGATATGGTAAGGCGAAAACTCCTCCAGGACACTTGGAACTCCCACTCGGCACCCAGGCATCAGCCATGGCGAATCCACCGACGATAAGTCTTTGGTCTTCAGACGCTCGCTGGCTTCCTTGATAAACGTTTCCTGGAACAACTTACTGGTTCGCCCCAACTCCGGGTGCCTACCGTCCTCGATGTCGATATCGACCACACCCGTTGGCAGTTCATTCTTAAACACCTTGAAGCGATTTTCTCCCGCCGCCATGAACTCCTCTTTTGCATCCTCGCTGCTGAAGCCCATCATGATGTCGTCCACATGTACGAACCCGATGTCAGGCTTCTGTTTCCCCGAACGCCAGCGGAAGAAAAAACATGGAAACGCTTTGTGCTGCTCGTACCCTTGCGACACCATGAAAGGCACCAGCACTTGCATCCACCACTTTCTCCCGGCATCCGGTCGTCCGTAGAGCGCACTTACCGTTTCCCAAACATACCCCTCCTCTTCAAAGCCGAACGGGTGTACCAGGCAGGTAGGTCGCATTCCCTTTTCTTCCACCTCTGCCTCTATGTAGGCCGTGCCTACATCGAACTTGCCCATTACGAGGTCGTAGAACGTCACCAACATAAAGAAACCAAGTATGGCCATGGTGCAGGGGGTTGGGAACGTGCGTTGCCCATAGTGCTCTCCTTGAACCATGGAGTACCCCTTCGCCACCAACCTACTTTTGTACTTTAACACCTTTCCTCCCGACTCCTTGGTTGCATCAGCATATCGCCCCCGGCACAAGTCTCGCGCCGGTACCGATTCCCTTTTGCGCCTCCGAAAACATCCTTGCGCCACAGGGTGGCGATCTCCTGCGCTCGGGCATCCTCGAACTTTCCGGAAGCAGTAGCTTCCTTCTCCGCCACCGGACGAGTAAATGTAGCCGCCAGCGCTCGCTGGCGCACAGCCCACTTGAGAATCTCCGTGTCAAGTATTCTCTCAACTTCGTTCTCGTTTCTTTGCCTTCAAAGCGGGAAAAATGAGCTGGCTGCGGCTTCTTGCCTTTGCGAATGGGATCACACTCCCCTTCCACGGCACCCTTCCGGGTCTTACTTTTCCATTCCGGGCCGTAGGTCTTCTTGGCCCAATTCCATCCCCACTCCTTTGCCGGCACTTCCACGCTCATGCCACGAGTCACCTCCCGCTGTTCGTCCATTGACTCTTCCGGCTCCGGCTGTCTCAGCGTTCCTTCTTCTTCCTTTTCCTCCTTGACCACGACTACACGATCGTTGTCTTCCGCCCCTTCCGGCTTAACGAATAGCTCCTCCAAGTCATCGCTGATCTGAGAGCCTAGAGCCTCATTCACCTTCAGTCCGGCGGCCTTCCATATCTGAACGATGATGGGCCAGGCGGGCTGATCTTCGTCAAAGTTGATTATATCCCGCCAACGCTTGGTCTCCCCCTGGACCAGCACTACGTGCGCTGAGGTCTCCAGGTCTAGCCCCATCCAAGCTGCCGGCAACGAGCGATCTTCCTCCTTACGCAACCCATGGTACTTTCTGTCTAGTACCACGTGACAGAGACACCCGAAGGTGTGCAACAGCGATAGCCACTCCACTTCCTTTTCGTACGGGAACATGGTGAACAACCTCGGCTCTTTGCCTCCCGGTGGCGGTGTCAGGTTATGTAGCAAACCGACGTGTGTTAATAGTGATAGGGTCACTCTTAGAGCTACCGGATCCATAAAGTTTACGCATCCTAGTCTCGGATACATTGCTCTGAGCTAACTGTTCTACTATCTTGAGAAATTCAGGCAGCTTAGGTCTTTGAGTGGGCAATAAGGAACTCCAGGTGTTGCGATAGTAAGCCTGAAAAGGGGGTAGATACTTTAGCTTCTTCATTATCATGCCTGTCTTCATCATTTCCGGTATCACTCCCATTGTCTTCTCCTGCGTCTTGATAGTAGTAAGATAGTCAGCTAACCAACTACTCACCTCACTAACCTTCTTGGGGTATGAGTGGTATAGTTTCTCCTGGTCCTCTTCAAACCTTATGAGGTCGAGACCTTCATAATGTTTCTTGAGGGCGAGGAAACATGCTACACCATCAGTGTCCCCCTGTCTCATGATGGTCATCACCTTTCTATCATGTGCACATGATTGAAGTAGAAAAGCATAGAGCAACCTATTTAGCCTAGCTTCTTTCTATCTCATGTAATGCTCATGATAATAGATTTAGCCCCAAATTGTAGTGCAAATAGCGGTGAGGGTCCGCTCCTCCCCGTTAACACTGGTACTTCGGATTTTTGGTCCGTAGGCATGGTGGTAACGGGGGCAGAGGCAGTTTGTGCACTTGTTGTTCCTCGACTCTCTCCTTTGTTTCCCTTATCTTTACACTCTACCTTCACATGTACAACTGTCTCCACTTCCTCCTCTCCGTCTTCCTCTTCCTTTTTGGGTGACTGAGAGGTGCATTAGTAGGGGATTCAGGTCGTTGGGGTAGTTGAATAGGTTTTGCTAAGGGGTGAGACTCAAAGCCAGGAATCATTGATAGTATTTCTGGGTGTGTAACACCTATAACTGATGTATTTCTGGGTGTGTAACACCTATAACTGATGTAAAGGTGTATTAAAACAACTCCCATTCCTTTCCATAATCAAACTTTCGAGGGTCTAGCATCATCTTTACTAAATCAGAACCTTGATACGCCATATTGAATTCGGGCGTACCAAGGGCGGAAGGTAGGAGTAGGGCTAAACTACCAGGATTGCTTTCTCTATGGGTAGAGAAGCGAGATGACGTTAGGAAATAATTAGTTATTAACGTTATGCTAGCAGCTAGGTGGCAGCCTTCCGCACAATCCTCCTAGTGTGACTGGTGGTAGCCTTCCGCACACACACCAGACTCAAATATTTGGTGACAGCCTTCCGCACGTACACTAGTTTGTATTTTCGGTGGCAGCCTTCCGCACGCCCCGATAGTACGCTATAAGTGAATAAAGTATACCAGACCTAACGTTCACGCTACAAGGCTCTATAACCTGTGAGACTAACTTAATAATCTGCCGTATACTAGCTGTGGCCTACAGTAGAAACTTTATTGAGAAAAGGGCGCCAAGGGAACAGCCCGAATACATACTAGGCCGCCGTGACATAAGTAATCGCTCTAACGACAGCGTGCCACACACATTACATATGCCGGACCATGCTGACTATCCGGTTAATTATATTAATAGGTCTAGCATATTATCGTGATGACTATTCACTGTAAGTTGAACAAATAATCTACGATAGCAACTACACATGCTCTATCAGCAGGTACTACAGCTTGACTTAAAATATATAAGTAAGAAAAGGCGCCAACAGAACACGCCATGTAACTTGGCTGGCCGGATCATAAATAATAGCTCTACCGACACAGTTACTCCGACTCTGATATTGTACGGCCTGCACTTACTTAGCTATTACTAGTAATTAAGATTATTAGTTCTAACATTGACAGTTTTCTATTTTTAGTTTAAGTTTCCTTGGGAAGTGAATTAGGTGATGGGATCAACACAACCGGTATATACGTTAGTTAATATATATATAGAGTTTATAGTAGTATGGGAAAAAGGGATATGACGGAGACTTATGGAGTAGGGGCCGCCCCGGGTCCGGTCGTAGGGAAACTTTTTTTGCATGCAAAGTTTCAAATATTAAAATAATGACGTAGAACACTGTTTAAAGCTGTAATATTGTATTTTAATGCAAAAAAACAATGTTTGAACTATTATTAAGGTGCGTAAATGAGCATGCAGACCATAGCAGATAGCGGCCTGCACCGGTACTTGCAAATTGCACGTGCTACATGTTACCTGCTATCAGCGCGTAAGTACAAACGATACAAACACGATTTCGATGCAGATTTAATTGAATTCAGCTTTTGTTGCCACTAATTATTTTTTCTGGTCCTGGTGGCACCCGCCAGCCACTCGCCAGTACAAGTACGCTAAGCTAGTGACAGCTGCATGACAAGAATGAAAAGGTCAGCGTTGACAATGAGTTTGGGTTGGACGATGAGGACAACGATTTACTGGAGCGTCCGGCTTTCTGTGACCGAGACACTGTCAATGAGTGGACGAAAGATTGGAGAGCTGCGGGCCTCATCGACAGCAAGGGCGGCAAACTGGATTGGAACAACATTCCGTTGGACAAGCGTACGGAGCTGCGTTTCTGAGGGACAAGATGAAGGAAGGCAAGCTGCACATGGAGGCCTTCGTGGGCCTCCACACCTCGAACGCCATTCAGCGCCTGCATCGAACTTACCCCACGCAATCGTTGTGGCAAGTCATCAAGATGTCGAAGCTTCGCTTCGTGAGATGGAACGAGAAAGGTCGGCGTGCAGTCAGTCTGTTGGGCGCCTGGGAGAGTCGCGTGGCGCAGACGCAACGCAAGAACACGTTTGGGGAGAACGCCATCGCTGCCCACCTGATAGTACGGTTGTACTGTTAATTAGTAAATCAGTCATCTAAATAATCCGGTCGGTCAGTCAGTACTGATTAATTGGGCATCCGTTGGCTGATAGACGGTAACTTTACCATATTATTGGTTGCTCATACCATAATCAGCTGGAGTGGCAGTCATATATTGCTTTATTATTCGTCTTGCGATTACCTTAATCTATTCTTGTTATTACCATTAAAGTGTTTCAGTTCTCGCAATTCCTGAGAACCACAAAGTGGTCACTTCCGGATATCAACTGTTCTACGCTTTAGGCTCACCTGTTCCGTGAGGATTAAATTAAAATTATATTTATTCATTCCATCAGGGTTATGACCGTTTCTGCGTTCGAATCTGCGTCTTCAGAGAAATCGTCGTCGACGGTTCTCACCATGGCAAAGGAGCACCGGTTCAGTGGGGATTATGGGACTAGGAAGTGGAGGGACGCCTACCACGAGATCAATACCTACCTCGCTGGGAAACACCGGGAGCACCTACTACTAAAGTTGGATGAGTGTCTACTTTATTACAAGAAACGGAAGTTAATGGTGGGAGCAGGACCGGAAGCGTGCGGAATCGGGGAAGACTTCGACGAAGTCTCAGTTACCTGGGGATGCCAAGCATGTTGTGCTGTCCGATATTGAGGAGGATGGGGTAATGCGAGCGAGACAGGAGGTCTTCTCCTTTATCTATCTGTGTCTGTCTGGGCCAGCGAAGTTACTGGTTAGGCCCTTGTCTGAAAAAAGGCCAATGGATCCGTATGAGCTGGTGAAATGCTTGGCGGATCGCTACGGGGGGAGCACTCAGGAGGGGTTGCTCGCTGAACAATGCTACTTGACCAACTTTCGCTTCAACTTGCAGAGGGATCTGCCTAATTTCCCAACTGACGGAGTTCGTGAGGCGTTGCGATCGTCTGCATGTGGATGGTGGCGATGAGATAGAGCCCATGACGCGCTTGGGCATCATGTTGAATTCCCTGTCTGGGGTCAAGTCTTGGGAGGAGTTTTACCGTACGCAGATGTGTACACTGTTGGTTTAACTTTCGACGCCTTTCGGGTAAGCTTTCTCAAGGAAGTGCGGATGTGGGAGGCCCGGGGGGGGGGGGGGGGGGTGCGAAGCAGGCGCAGTCAGGGGACGGCTCGCTGTTTGTGACCTTTGCGGATGTCTACGGCCAGCAGAAGGGAGCTGGTGGTCAACGTGGTGAAGGCAAGGGTAATGGAAAGTGAAAGGGGAATGGGAGCAAGTGCAATGAGGGTGTCCGGGGCAATGGTTCTCAACGGGATGGTCAGAAGGACCAGGGTAAGGGCAGGTGCTGCTTTGCCTGTGGTAACTGCACTCCACGTCATCGGTTTTTCGAATGCATGAGTCCGTGCTTCTACCAGAAAAATCCCGCCCATAAATCTCATAATGGGAGGAATTGCCCCGATCTCAAACAGAAGTTCGCATATCTGCTCAAGCGTGTGGCGAAGGACAAGAACAAGTCTGCAGACTCGAAGCCTGCATCGCTACACGCGGCTACGAGGCTACATACGACATGGATCCCTTCATGTCATACCCGCCTGGCTACGACAATGGAGCGTCTCTGTACATGATGTCTGGGGGTGCCGGTTCTGGAGGTGGCTCTCGTGGACCGGGTGGTTTGGGCTTCGTTCAAGAGGGGGACGGGGAGATACGCCTACGTTGGGTAGACGACCCAGGTGTAAAGGGTGGAGAGGGTAATCAGTGCTCTGCTCTGACCAATGGTGATCGACGGTGCCTCAGGGTTCAACTCTACGCAGTTTATGTTCCGGAAATCAATCGGCATTTTTGTACTTATCACGGGAATGTCTATGTCCGGCAGGTGCAGGCTAAGAGACGCTATGATGATTACAAGAGGCGTCATACTTCGGATCGGCTGGTGGAGGTTCAACCGGGATCGGCTGGTGGAGGTTCAACCGGGATCGCCTGCACCTCGTGGGGAAGGGGCTGTGGATGTGGAACGCCAGGGAGAACAAGGGGGTGCTGCTGTTGGTGCGAGTGGGTTGGATCTGGTCGATGTTGTGGCTGGAGGCGAACAGACAACCTCTGCGATGCGTGGGGGACTACCGTCGCCGTCGGGGGGAGATTCATCTTCGTCATCGGGACCGGGTCGCGCTTCGTCTTCGTCTTCGTTGGTGCAGGCGTCGGCTTCGTCTTCGTCGTCGGCGAGTCCAAGCGTGCGTTACTTTCTCGCGAACGCGAATGGTCTGCGAACAGAAACCAGAATTTGAGCTGGTGGGATGGAGACGTATGGGTCAAGGTGGAACGTGAGATTACCGACGCAACGCAAGGGGGCGGCCGGGTGATGTGGTTACGTGTTATGTGATGGATCCTGTCGTCTATTATGCAGGGGTGGTCAACAGACAACCTCCGTAGGAGCATTGGGTACCTGAGCCGCTGGCAACGAGGGACCAGGGTGCTCCGAGGCTTGTCTTCGCTGCAGCACAAGTGCATCGAGTCTTCAATCATGCTGACGCCTACGAAATGTTCTATTGGCAGCAGTACCTACTGTACTGCTACTTGGAAAGGCGATGGTGGGAATTCGAGTGCAAGCAGTGCGAGGAGGCTAAACTGACTGGTGAGGAGCCGGCAAGGACGTGCGAACACTGTGGACGGGACCCTAAGGACGGACTCATGTGCAACAACTGCAACGGAGTCTACTACTGTAATGCAGCGTGTCAGGACCGTGATAGATCGAGGCATCGCTACTACTGCACGGTGGTGAGCTCGAGTGTGGTTAGGGCGGCGGTTATGAAGACTGAACTCGTCCGGAATCGCACAGGGATAGGCCTGTCAATCAAGTCGCATGGTGTGGCGGCCCTTCTGTGGCATCGATTGATTCGTTTCAGGTGTGGAGGACCGTACCTTTCACGTCTTCCGATGGAGGGACATAGGGCCGGCGCAGTCACTGGGGTCCGACAATGAAGACGAGGATGATGAGAGTGATCATCGTATTCGTGGGGCCTACTTTGTCTGAAGAACGTGAGGGTGGCCTACGGGAGGAGGCTCAACGTAGCAACTCTGGGGCATCGACGGTGGTGCTTGCGATGGGGGCTAATGGAAGAAGGGGGCAAGGGGGGAATCCGCGCTACAGGACTCTGGAGGACTACTTCCGTGACCTTGTCATTGGGCAGGGCAACGTCCTGTACAGGCCGTTGGATACCAATGATGCCATGATACCCTGGATGGAGATGGAGAACCATCTAGGGTGTTATGGTATCGGGGCAGATGGCCGTGTGGAACCACCTTGTCCGGAACTAGATGTGCTTCTGGACTGCCTTCGACGGGCGAAGGAGGCATCGTATGGGCGTCCAATGTTGCCTTCGGGGAGGCTACAGGCGGGTTTGCCTGGGCCATGGTCGCTGGATTTTATCGACTTGCAAGACTACAGGAGGGATATGGCCCGCTTTCAACGAATGCAGGTATGTGCACCGGTTGGTTATGTGCCGTCAACGACACCGGCGAGACCAGTTAGGGTAGGGGTTGGGGTGCGTTCCCATACTCTTCCTCGACCGCTACCGCGACTGATTCCTTTCCGATCAAGGGAGCAGGGGGCAGCACGATCGTCGGGGGTTGAGTTTACGGTCACGGGAGTCCTTGGCGATGGGGATGGAAAATGCAATGGGGGGCAGTGCACTGCAATGGGTGTGGTCACCCAGAGTGGGGATGGAGGCGCTGGGGGATCGTACACGGTCTCGGGGCTTGTGGTTCAAGCTGATGGAGCGGATCCCGCGCGGCCTACGGAGGTGAATGATGTGCCATTGGACTCCGATGGGGGTGTGAGGGGCGACTCTTCGCTCTATGTTGTAAGTGGGTATGGCGATTGTGTACCTACTGGGCCTGCCGTTGTGGACTGGTGTCTGGATAGCGCAGCTACGCACGATCATGCACCCAGTGGATCATACCTTGCTTCGACAGTCAAAGAGAATTTACCTGTCGAGATTGACGGGCTCGGTGGGCGTCGTCGGCTGGAGCAACATGGTATGGCCATTGTCGGGGGCAGGAATGGGAAAGGGGGCGACTCCTTTTTGCGTTTGGACCCTACGTACATTATGCCAGACATTCATGTGGTGCTGGTTTCGGCGGGGCAATTGCAACAGAAGGGCTACTCTACGCACCTTCAGGGGGAGGGCTTCTTTGTCTCTAGACGTCCGTGCACTTGCATTCCTGTAGCTGCTGTAAGTTCTGGTACTTTGGTGGGAGCAGCAGCACCTTCACCAATGCGATCTGGTGTTGCAACTCTTCCTCTGGATCTATCTGATAGCGTGCTCTACGTTTTACCTGATGATTCCCCGTGGCCTAGGAAGGTGGTTGCACTACCTAAGGCTAAGGAAGCGCGTGGGGATGAGTATGTTGCTGCGGTTCATTCGCTTCGCGCTGCGCATGGTCGCGTAGAGGCGTGGGCTCGTAGTTAGCTTTCCTCCACGAAGAACTCGCGCTCGCGTGTGGAGCTGCTACTTGCTGCTCGCGTGGCGGACAATCTTATCGAAGGTGACTTCGCTCGGGCCTTCGCAATCATCGCTCGTCGCCTGCTTGCTATCCACTCGGTTGAAAAGACTGGTGGACAGAACTGGACTATCGCGGATGTGATCATGGGTAAATATGGAGAATATTCTCTGCCTCAGAAACTGATGGTTCGTGTAGTAAAGGAGGTTCATGAGCGTTCCAAGTTAATGGAAAAGATGTTCCCTCTACAACCGAAACCCCTTATCCCGAAGCGTGTACGCAATGAAAAAGACGCTGTAGCGGGACCAGTGTTTGAGAAGTAATGGCGCAGTTAGCTTCGCGATTTCATCATCGACCTGCGTTGTTTCCGCTTCCCTTGCTTCCGGCTCCTGCATCTTCGGCTCGTGCGCTGCGGGATTGTATGGTGGCCAACGATGTGGTTTCTGGTCTCAACAGGCTAGTCTTCCCTGGATGGACGTCTGAACAGGTTGCTTGCTCACCTTCGAGAGGGCAGGCGCGCCTTCAGTCATTTATCTTGGACTCTGCGCGTCGCTATAGACGTGTTTGTAATAATTTGCATTCTTCGGATCATTTTCTATCGGACTTTTCTTCTTTGGATCTTTCTTCTGGGTCATGGGAGCCTCCTGTTGATAGGCAGGCTGACTGGGTTTTTAAGGCTGATATGGTGAAGTTACCGGAGGTTGCTGGCCAAGTCGAGCTTCTTGCTCATCTTCCCGAACCTGTTTCTTCCTGCTACTCATGGACTGCGTCTGCTCCGTACCCACCCGACTGTTTCAAGCGTCCTGTGGAGATGTTAGGTGAGAGCTTCCCCGTTTACTATCATACTGGCGTGGAGTAGGATACTTCCTTGCTTTTGAGCTCGAGAAAGCTTTTTCGTTTGGGCATGATCTCGTTCACCCTCTACCCGTTGGCTGTGAATGATTTGTTTACTGTCCCGCGATCTGACTGCAAGGAGCGCCTCATTATTGAAGCTCGGAATGCTGCTAGCTTCTTCAGTGTGCCGCCTGACCCGGGCTTGCCTGGGCCTGATGTCTTGCCGCTCTTAGAGTTCACGAATGGATTGTCAGTCTACATTTTGGTCGACGACACTTCGTCTTTCTATAAATACTTTTCCATTCCGCTTTGGCTGATGCAATACTTTTGCTTGCATGCTGTCCCCGCTGGATCCTTCCTCCCACCTGATTATCACATTCTTGTTGAGTTCGGAGCAGCTGCGCTGGTGTATCCTATGTTCTGTACCTTGCATCAAGCATTCTCCAATTCTGTTTTCCTGGCACAAGCTGCGCATCTCAATATCATTTCTCAGCGCTGCCCGCTGGTTGGTGACGTCCTCGTTCGGGGCGGTGACATGAGGCTCGATCGTCCTCACGTCCTGTTCTACAAATGAGTGTCATTCTTTGGATTTTCTGCGCAGGTGGTTCGAGCCGCGCAGGCGCAGTATGTTCAGGTCATGGGAGCGCTCGGCTTCAGGCTCTCGTTTTCTAAGCATCGTGAACCAGGCGTGGATCAGATTGTGTTAGGTCTTCTTTGGATGGGTCCGCGTAGTTCTCTAGTCGACTATGTTCAGTCTGGCTTCATCCTCGCAAGCTTCGGGACCTCGTGAGTTCTACGAAGGATTTCCTGGTTCGTTGCACGGTGACTGGACGTGAATTGAGTCACCAGAGCTGTGCACTGTCGTGAGCTTTCCTCCTTTGTAGTGGAATCAAGTTTTAGCAATTATTTTTATTTTACTTTCCAGGCGCAAGGTAACTGCTGCGGTGGTAGTGCTTTTGGCTTTCGAGTCTCTTCTCCTGATTGGAGAGTTGGTCGCTCTGCGTGTCTTTGACGTGGCGCAAGGTAACTGCTGCGGTGGTGGTGCTTTTGGCTTTCGATTCTCTTCTCCTGATTGGAGAGTTGGTCGCTCTGCGTGTCTCTAACGATTTTTTTGGTGAGCGTCACGCGTGGGGGCTGCCTCCATGCTTTGTTCACATGCTACGTTTTGCTAAGGGTGGTGATAATCAGTCTGTCCAGGTGCGTTCGTTCCTTTTGCGCAGGCTTCTTGCATCGCTGGTTCTGGGGAGACGATCAGAAATCACTGTTTTTCCTGGATTGGGTTGCTCTTTGTCTAGGGCTTTTCGCGATGCGCTGCTTTCTCTGTGGCTATATAATCAATGCTAAATTTTTCCTTCCTTGCGTCATGGGGGTGCGGCCCTTGCTTCCCTGAGGCGGGAGCATTTTCTATACATCATGCATCACCTACATCATAAGGATCCTAAAACTACGTTCATTTACTTACAGATTTGCAAGGCGCTGCTGGGAGCTAATGACTCCCCACATCTTGTGCTTGCTTTAGCCAGAGTCACTGGACCTGACATTTCTATGATCTTTATAATCGTGTGCGTCTAGTTTGTTCCGTTCCGCACATAAGTACGCTTCACAGAAGCGACCTTAATAGGGTCGGGTTTGGATTTTCCTTTTGTAGTTTATTTAGTCTGTTCTTCTTCATTATGATCCATAGTGTTGTTTGTTTTCTTTTCTTTTCAGTAAAGTTCCTTCTGGTGTATTAAATATTATTGAGTAATATTTTTCAGCCGGCACCATATCGAACTTTACCGGAGCAGGAAGGGAGGGTGCTGATTATCATTTTTCTGTGAGGAAAAATGCAAAAACTATTTAGCATTCATTCATTTTCTTCCATATCTTCTTTAAGTTAAGGTATTTAGAATCTCAGGACAGCTTCAAGGACGCAATTGAGGTTCGAATTCTAGATTTTCTTTGAGTTTGATAGTTTCTTCTTTTTGAGTAGCTCATTTCCAGCTTCTCCAAGAGCTCACAATGCACTTGTCTCTTTAGGTATTTCTTTCTCTTTTAATTTTTTTGTTTTCAAGCTTCTCGAAGAGCTCACAAAGCACTTGCCTCTTTAGGGTCAGAGTCATGATCAATTTTGACTCTTCACTTAGTGTTTCCTGGCTATGGGGAAGCTAGCATTCTATTTTCGTTTCCCTCACACCCGACCCTTTTGGATTTTCGGTTTGTAATTTATATAGTCTGTCCTTCTTCATTATAATCTTCTATCTAGTTGTTTGTTCTCAGTAAAGTTCCTTCTGGTGTATTAAATATTATTGAGTAATATTTTTCAGCCATATCGAACTTTACCGGAAAGTTTTTCGGGGTCGTTTTCCAATGAGCGTGCGTGGACCTGCCTTATCAGGGCCATTTCTCTGGAAACTTTGCTTGCAGGAGATTCTTCCCAAATGAAGTCTTTTTGGGTTCTGCTTTTGGCTTTTGCCCTCCAAATCTCGTCCGTCTCGGCTGGCACTGATGCTGCGGGGTTGAAATACCTTGAAGAGAATAAGAAGAAGGAAGGAGTTGTTGTCTTACCAAGTGGGCTGCAGTACAAGGTCCGCGGCTGTGCGAGTGATACCTTCGGATCACATTATACTCGAGAGGTGTCAGTCATGAGTAACTGATGCATCTGCGTGTAATGCTTGTGTTTGTGCACGTTTGTCTTTGTGTATGAGCCTTGAATGAGTCTTCTACGTTTACATGTGCGTGTTTGCGTGTCTGTGTCGTTTTATTTGTTCCCTGTTCTTCTCTGCTGCTGCCTCTGTGCCTCTGCCTCTGTACAGCCTCTGCTGCTTCTGCCTCCGCCTCTGCTTCTGCTTCCACCTCTGTCTCTATCTCTGTCTCTGTCTCTGCCTCTACTCTGCCTCTGCCTCTCCTTTTGACTCTGCTTCAACCTCTGCTTCAACCTCTGCTTCCTCCTTCCTCCTACTCCTACTCCTATTCCTCCTCCGCCTCCGCCCTCTCTGCCTCCTTTCTTCTCCTTCCCCTTTTCCTTTTGCCTTCCTCTCCTTCTTCTTCTCCTTCTTCTTCTTCTTCTTCTTCTTCTTCTTCTTCTTCTTCTTCTTCTTCTTCTTCTTCTTCTTCTTCTTCTTCTTCTTCTTCTTCTTCTTCTTCTTCTTCTTCTTCTTCTTCTTCTTCTTCTTCTTCTTCTTCTTCTTCTTCTTCTTCTTCTTCTTCTTCTTCTTCTCTTCTTCTTCTTCTTCTTCTTCTTCTTTGCCTTTGCCTTTGGTTTAATGAAGTTGCTTTTACAAGTGACCTCTGGTCATCCATACAAATAGCCCGAAGGCCATTGATTTAACTAAGACGGTGACCCTTATATTAATAATATTATTAAAGAAACGTTGTAATATATTAGAATAGCAATAGTAATAATAATAATAATAATAATAATAATAATAATAATAATAATAGTGTATCTCCTGCCAATTGCTGAGCCAAAAGGCCATGTGCATCCAGTCCTCCATTCCATAAGGAAAGTCTCCACACTAATCGGTGGAATAAAGGAAGTGACGGCATAGAACATTACTCTAGGAGCTTTATACCAATCAGCCCATGGAAAGGACCGATGGCCTATGTACTCCCTAATAATAATAATAATAATAATAATAATAATAATAATAAAGATAATAATAATAATAGTGCTTCTCAGACAATGGCGGATGCAAATCTGCACATGTGCCTCCATCGTCTCACCCGCGAGGGGAGTACGAAGATTTGACGACAGGCTCTACTGACACCCCCGCAAGGCAGCTCCAAGCCTTCCAGACAGACCAATACTTTCAAAGAAAATATCCTTTGAAAATACTGGCCCCGACGGGAATCGAACTGGCGACAGGTCCCAGATGGTAGACCTTAACCACTGGGCTATCGCGGTGCCAAATAATAATAATAATAATAATAATAATAATAATAATAATAATAATAATAATAATAATAATAATAATAATAATAATAATAATAGTGCTTCTCTGTCAATGGCTGATGCGTTTCTGCACATGCGCCTCCATCGTCTCACCCGTGAGGGGAGTACGAAGAATTGACGATAAGCTCTAATGACACCCCCGCAAGGGCAGTTCCAACACTTCCAGACGGGCCGGTATGTTCAATGAAAATACTGGTCCAGACGGATCGGTATGTTCAATGAAAATACTGGTGGCACCGACGGGAATCGAACTGGCGACAGGGCCCAGATAATAATAATAATAATAATAATAATAATAATAATACTATATCTGAGGCGTAATGATGCAGCTAATGGCATATCCTCAACGGACATAAGCCTCCAATACCCTTGTTCGAGGTCCTCCACCCCCCCCGTGTCAGTCTCTCGCCTGATGATCGGGGCCACCGATGGAGCTCCTGAGGGCAAGACTGCACTAAGCCGAGGTTATTCCGCAGTCCCAGCAACCTCTTGCAAGACGTCACCGAATGTGCAAGTGCATACACCAAGCGCGGTTGCTAGAGCTGCCTCGAAACCCCACCCATAACAATCTGGTGTCTGCTGGGTCCTGGGCTATCAACCAGCATATGCGGAGTTTAAGATCTTTTACGCGCGCAACGATCCTCCTCCCCAGCATCTACCACCAAAGGGTTATGAGTTGGCGTCACAGTTTAACGCCTTGAGGCCATTGGGCTGGAACTCTGTTTAGCAAGTGTGACTAGGTTTTTTCATCGGGATTTCCCTCAAATATGTCACAGTCAACACTCCAAGGCAGATTTACTATATCTGAGGCGTAATGATGCAGCTAATGGCATATCCTCAACGGACATAAGCCTCCAATACCCTTGTTCGAGGTCCTCCACCCCCCCGTGTCAGTCTCTCGCCTGATGATCGGGGCCACCGATGGAGCTCCTGAGGGCAAGACTGCACTAAGCCGAGGTTATTCAGCAGTCCCAGCAACCTCTTGCAAGACGTCACCGAATGTGCAAGTGCACACCAAGCGCGGTTGCTAGAGCTGCCTCGAAACCCCACCCATAACAAATCTGGTGTCTGCTGGGTCCTGGGCTATCAACCAGCATATGCGGAGTTTAAGATCTTTTACGCGCGCAACGACCCTCCTCCCCAGCATAATAATAATAATAATAATAATAATAATAATAATAATAATAATAATAATAATA
>WBZZ01000065.1:20000-52500 GCA_019918135.1 Paulinella micropora
TCAGAAGTTGAAGCCTGACGACTCAGGCTGGAAAAACTTGACTGAGTGAAGTGATGATTAAAGTATTACCAGTATTTTTATATTAATATTAACATATTTCATTAAAACAGTGCTTGCGTAACTTGAAACATTTCATTAAAACAGTGCTTGCGTAACTTGAAACAATCTTTTTCCTTTCTTGACTTTGGTTCTTTCTAGTACCTTTTACTATTTCTTTCTTACATATTTTCTCATTCTTCCTATCCCTTTTTTTTACGCAATCACTTTTTTATAGAAACTTGCCACTCCTTCTTCAATTTTTATATATTAATATCTTGTTTTTACTGTAGGCGCAGATAGGTAAATATGTGTTACTCTGTCATACACCTCATATGTAGAGTGCCATATCAATAAAGTTTACGAAATCTGGGGAACGATAGGCTTTCAAGTTAGGCTTTTATATATAGTTATGACTACAATTTTTTTTTTGAAAGTACGTACATTAACCGGGTTTTCAACGCAAAAATCATGGCAATATGTCACACGATACCTGCACACTGTTCTCTCAAAGACAGCACTGTTAAATTAAAACTTGTGACAGTTTTTTTTTAAAATCACTATTATAATAATATCATCAGAGAAAACGTAGTTTGAATAAAAATCGTTGAAAAATACGTTGTAAACCCGTTCGAGTTACGCTCTATCACATACTATTACTGGGTACATTCAAGTGTCAAACTCAGCCAGCGAATTTGAGTCAAAGGTCAGATTTCTGATTAGCTGTTAGTGGTCAGAATTTAAATTAGTTCAATTTAACTGTAATATTTCGCAAAAATTATGCAGATTTTGCGGACGGATATAGTCGTTAAATTGAACTAATTTGAATTCTGACCACTAATCTGAAATCTGGCCGCTAATCTGAAATTCGACTGCCCCTTAACACAAATTCTATGGCTGAGTTTGGCTCGGACACTTAAATGTACCCAGTAATAATATCTATGTGCCGGGCCTGCTACTGGATGCCGGCCGGCATCCATTTTAAGTTACTTTCAAAGTCAATAAAATATAACTTATGATATTATTCAAAATTTTTATTAAAATTAATATTAAATCTTTCCTTTCATAGTATGAAAATCAAAAAAAATTTAATACAATTATTAATATTAATATTACCGCTCGGTCAGCGTCCTTACCCCCCCCCCCCCCCCGGGCCGAGACTTACTAATTTTTCAAGTTGTGTGATATATAACCCCCGGCATCACATACTTTAAACTATTATTATTTCAATAAAATATATTATTTTTCATCCTACATGCGAAAAACAATGCTAACTACTGTCGCTGTATGCCCCGTCATAATTTTTTTTAATGTAATTCTGTAAAAAGTATTCTCATATTTAGCCTGCAAATTAGAAGCATGAAAATACATGACACTGAAGCGAAACAAAAAAGCACGTTTTTGAACACATGAACAAATGAAAAATAAGCTCAACTAAACTATCTAATCAACTGTGTTAGACTACTGTTATTAATAAAGCAATCTATGATAGCTACTACACTCTCAACACACTACAACAACTTTAATCAGAAAAGGCGCCAACAGACGCGCCACGTAGCTTGACTGGCCGGATCATAAGTAATGGCTCTAACGACACCGTTACTCCGATACGGCCGGTCCATAACTATTAATTAATTATTAGTTACAACACTCCCCCTGGAACAAAGTAAATTAATATTAAGTCACTGCCGTTCCTAATTAAGTTACGTCTCCTACTACTATTTTGTGAAACATTAGAAAACACAAACTCAAAACATATTCTCTTATCCTCACTCTCTCCGAGAAGTAATGTTGGGGTTGGCTACCCTCCTATCCACAGCGAGTACGTATCGACTAGAGTACGTACAAGGCACCAGACCTGTGGTATATTCGGGCCTACCCAACGAGAAGAGGATTAACTCCCTACTCTCCCTATCTCGCAAATGAGTAAGAGAAACATGCAAAAACCACATACATATGAATCATATAAGAATACAGAGATATGATAATAACTTCAAAAGAACTAAATGTAATAAATATATGAAAAATATATATGTGTATATATGATATATATTCACATATGATCATAATAGGAAAACTAAAATTTGGAGGCGCTTCCCGTAAGGAGTATATAAAAGTAACCAAAGTAATATAATATATATCACAAATACAAATATCTGTAATTATCAGCGGGTCTGGGGGTCGGGTAGGTGCCCGGGGCCTATCAAGACATATAGTCTGATCAATCGCCCTTCGTCTACCACTCCACCCCCAAGTTGGCCTCTTATCGATTTTTATGTATATAGTGTGATTGCAAAGGGTTTTCAGCGTTTGAGCAATACAGTCTAGAAGGTAGTGCGTGTTCCCGAGCTTACGCCAGCACGGGAACACGCACATACTTAGTAAGTTTATAGCTAAGTTTCCGGGGCCCGAATCAGCCTTTGCCGTGCGTGACAACGGGCGGGCGTTCCCTCCAAGCTGTGCGAAAGATGGTGATTCGTTGCCCTGGGCTTTGTTGCTTAAAACTGGCGACATGTTGGTTTTCTGCTTTTTGCATTCACAATTTCGGCGTTTAATTAGTTAACTGAAAAAGGCTAAGTTCAGATTTAAGGATATGAACGATGTGCAAGTATTCACGGGGCTACAGTTCAAGCGTTTTCCTGAAGGGCTGCTTTTTCATCAACGTGCTTACGTTCGCGGTATTCTTCGTGATCGCGGTTATGGAAATGCAAATCCAGCGCCCACGCCTGCGACTGTGCAGGAACCCGCTTCTGCTCCGGCTGCTAGCACTCTGCGCAAGTGGACGCTGCCTAAGCTGATCGGCGAACTCATGTGGCCGGCTACTATGACCCAACCTCAGATTTGTTATGCTGTCAACAGGATTTCTGTTCTGGTCACCAGGCTCCGGACGTTGCTTACTCCATGATCGCTAGGGTCTATCGCTACTTGCGTGATGAAAAAGGATTGTTTTTTCCTTCTAATGTAGCCCTGACCGCCCTTCAACTGTCATCGTTTTCTGATTCGGATTTTGGTAATTGTCGATTTACTCTGCGCTCGAGGAATGGCGAGATACACATGATGACAGGTCCGGTCTATTGGAACTCGAGGCGTCAATCAACCGTTGCGCTTTCGACTATGGATGCTGAGGTCATTTCGCTCTCTCAAACAGCGAGGTCAGCGGTTGCGATTCAGAGTTTCTTGCATGAGATTAGCTTTCCCTTAAAAGGACCCACTGTCATCAATGCCGACAACCGGGGTCTATCACCGCTTCGACGAATGGACTTGGTGGTCCGCGTTCGCGACATCTTGCGATTGAGCACCATTACGTTGTTACTTTCGGTCCGGTATGTGACTTCCAACGAGAACTTAGCTTATGTCTTTACGAAGGCGCTTCCTACTCCGCAGTTTCGATATTTAGTCGATCAGTTCATGGTCAGTCTTTCAGATTACTTAGATGAAGATGAGGAGTCTTTTTCTGTCGCGAGCTCCGACACGTCGACCTCTCAATCGGCTAGAGTTTGATTGCGCATATGCACCGTCCCGATTCTTCTTGGCAGCATCTCCATCGAATAATAGGGGTTGATGGGGAAGCTAAGGCGCAGACAGGGAGAAATTAATAGGTCGTATCCACAAACTCATGATCGACTTCCTTATCCTCTTCCAATGGAGGCGTTGGTGAAGAAAGTTTGATTCACTTTGCGGAGCTCGAAGTTATGTGTGTGCTCTGTACGGTTCGTTATCCGTTGGACTTGCTGCTTTCCACGTTGGGGAAAGGGGACTGTTTTTCGTTTTATTTTTTTTAAGTCAAGGACCCTCAAAAATGCTGTATCAGCATAGGACTTGATAGATTCGCTACGTTGCAGCTATCTTCTTTTCACCGTGTAAAAATTCTTTATATTCATAAATGTCCGTTTTATATTTATTGTCAGTGACACATGATTCAGGGGGGGTATTGAGTTAGACCTGCGGATAACATTATTAATGATGACCGTGTAAACCTAAGAGATTAACTCAAGTAGAGTGCACTTTCACGATTGGTGAAAATAGGTTTACTGAGAGAGACAAGGTTTACTTGCGAGACTGAATGAAAAGTAGACCAGAAGTTCTACACTATCCGTAGAACGTTCGGAAGTGTTTACATAACACATTGAATAACTGTGTGTGCGATACTGACAAGTGATAGTGAGATAGCGAGGGAAGCTTCCTGGAATAATTTCTAGTTACGTACTTATGAGAAGTAGAAAATATCAAGATTATAATAAAGGAAATGTCCTAGGGGAAAATGGTAATAGTTATGATATTATGAAAACATGGTGTCCGGTGGCACCAGTAACTAATGTAAATAGTAACTGACTAGAGCTCCATGCGTACTTATAATCATAACATATGTTATATGTTAACTCCCCCCTTGAACTCTACGTCACGTCAAGTATGCAAATGAAATGAAAGTAACTCATATAGATAGCCGTCATGTACATTCGTATGTTGACGGAAATCAACACATGAAAGTTCATGATTAGTATCTTTATTACTGGAAAGAAAATAACCTAAAGTCACGGGTATAATAAACCGAGTCCAACACTGAGGTAGGGTCCTTGGCGTATATGAAATATAAATCACACCCCCCTTCACTGGGGTGATCGGAAGAGAACAAGACATTATCTCGGAATCAACCTTAACGTATGAGATGTCCTTCACTCCGCAACATAGAGCACTCGCTGAATAGCCATTCAGCATCGTACCAGTTCCCATCAGAGGTGGTGTGCAAGAAGATTCGTAACTCCTCCGATCCATTGTAAAGTAGATTTGTTCAGCTCAGCTACTTCGCCGCTACTCGCCCGGCCGATCGATTCGCCTGACGTGTTGACTTCTTGCGCTTCGGGGGTTGGTGCGGGACGCTGTCTGGAATGGAGTCCTCATCGTCGTTCAGATAATCCGAAAGCGAAACCATGAACTGACCGCAAAGATTCCTGAACTGCGGGGTTGGTAGTGCTTTTGTAAATATATCGGCGAGGTTCTCGTTAGTCGGCACATAACGTACAGTCACTCGTTTTTCACGGGCTTGCTCCACAACATAATGATGTTTGATCTCCAGATGGCGTGACCTTGGTCCTCCTAGCCCATTGGTCGATGCTGTAATGAATCCACGGTTGTCGGCTTCTATTACCGACGGCAGTTGAATCGGCACCTTCATTTCCGATAGAAAGCTTTGAATTGCGACTGTGGTCCGTGCTGTCTGCGAAAGTGAGATCACTTCCGCGTCCATAGTTGACAGTGCGACCGTCGTTTGTCGCCGCGAATTCCAGTAAACTGGGCCGGTCAGCAAATGAAGTTCTGCGTTACGCGATCTTCGAGTGAAACGACAATTCCCAAAATCGGAATCCGAGTACAAGTTCAACTCAAGTCGTTCGATGCCTACATTAGCTGGAAAGAACAATCCTTTTTCTTCACGTAAGTGTCTGAAGATGCGGCCCACCATCGTGTACGCCACGTCCGGTGCCTGATGGCCGAAAATACAGAGCCTGTTTACCGCAAACGCAATATGTGGTTGCGTCATTGATGCGGGCCCCATAAGTTCACCTGTTAGTTTCGGAAGCGTCCACTGTCGCAACGGGGAGTCGGCGGGGGCTGGAGCTGGTTCCTGGACAGTGCATGGCGTTGGGGTTGGATTGGTATTGTTGTAGTTACGATCACGTAGCAGCCCACGTATATAAGCGCGCTGGTGGATGACTAGCCCAGACGGAAATCGTCTAAACTGTAGTCCGGTGAACACTTCAACATCGTCGAGGTCTTTGTACCGAAACTTTGCACTAAGCAGGGCCTTCTTCAGATTGTTGAACTATGCAACCAGAAAGCAGAAGACTAGCATATCGTCGGTCTTCAGTAGAAGTACCCAAGGTAAGGCTGCCGGATCCCTGGTGCATGCAGGTGGAAACTCCGAGCCTGTAGTTGTCAAAAAGAACACACATGGGTCGATGGTTGATTGCTGATATCAGAGCTTACGCACAAACTTTGCCACATAGTCGTGCCATCGCCTTCCAGCCTGAGGCGAGCCATACAATGCCTTTAACACTCGCCATATAGCTCCAGGATCACCTTTCTTCTTGAAGTGGTCTGGGGGAACTGCACAGATAATGTCCTCCATGTCCGCATGTATGTAGGCCTGAGAGAAATCGATCATCTTGATCATGGCGTTCAATGCGACCATCAGTGAGCACAGGACCAATAAAGCAAAATGAAAGGCCACGGGCGCTGACGTCTCGTACGGGCTATAGTGCTCGTACTCCCTCATGCGATTTCCAAACATAACTAAACGAGATTTATATTGTTTTCCCCCCGTCGACTCGTTTTGCTTCACAAATCCAGTGTGCACTGGCGTGATTCCCAGCTGTCTTACTTCTTCACGTGTCGCCCACTTGACGCAATCCATCTGGTACAGCCCATCGATCTCTTTCTTTCTTGCTGTCGCAACGTCGGCGTCCAAACGCTTCGTCTTTTCTGGCATACGAAGAACATGCATGTAGAGGCAGAACGGGGTCTGTTCGTCATCGGTAGAGGCAGATACCTTGAGCTCTGCTTTATCATCCTCGATGATGTCTGCGTTGTCGTCTCCTCCATCGCCTACAGCCAGTTTCACGCTATGAGACGCATGTGTCGCAGGTCGTGGCTTTCGTCTACGTGGTGTGTCGACGATGTTGCGATTGCTTATCTCCCCATCAATGTCTCTTGGGGCGAGGGGCTTCCATTCTTCAGGCCTAGGGAAGACAAGTTGTCTCGACGAATGTGTTGTACGAAGCCTTAACGGACCAACAGAAGGGGGAAAAGTCTTGTCTTCTTGTCGAGTTCTCGATACTGGCGTCCCAACCGGTACCTGCACAGTGGGGACGTCAAAGTGTACTGACGGCGCGAGATCATACACATTTCCCTCTTCCTTCTTGACTTGCGGAGTCACTTCGATGTCTTTTTGATCGTTGGAAAAAGTCCGATCTTCCCGTGAAATTTGTTCGACAAAATCGCCTTTATGTGAAAACAACAGTCGGTTGGGCTGGTGATACGTCGTCGAAGGACCAAGGTAGGGCGCCAGCCTTTGCGTCGTAACCTCGTGCTTCGTTGTTGAACTTCACATTCCTTGCTTCAACGATCCTCCTCTCCTCATTCAGATAGATGCGATACAGACGACGGAAAATGTTGTACCCTGGATGGAACGTATCGGCCAGGGACCACGAAAATCGAGGTGCAAACATTCGCCAATGTTGAACTCCTCATCGATGCTGTTGTCGTGGTAGTAGGGCTGACAAGTCGCCTTCGCCTGTTGGCAAGCATTACACGACAAAGGTAGCTTTGTTCTCCAATTCTTGCCTGTGATGATTCTCCCCAACTGCTTTGCCAATTTTTCCATCGCAGCAACGTTCGCGTGCCCCGCAATTCTATGTCAAGTCATAGCAGATATTGGCCCCGCAATTCTATGTAAAGTCATAGCAGATATTGGCGATAGGGTCTGGTTGGGTTTGACTGAGAAAGACGCCCTGTCGTCGTTGTCGCGATCGTTGGGCGGGTCGTAGACAGCATCGATCTGTAGAAGTTCGTCGTCTTGTTCGTCCATGCGATAGAGTCTGTTTGGCATCGTGCGTCCTCGGCACACAACATCAGATGCATCAATCCGAACTCGTTCAGATAGTACTAGTACTTGACCGTTCTGGAATATGGTCGAGTATCCAAGTTCTTTGTCCAGTATCCCTGGAGACAGGATATTATATGGTGTTGCACTCGTAACCAGCGCATCGTCGAAGGGATACGAAACCGATGCCCCTTCTCCTGGTTTAAAGTAGAAGAACGTTGTAAGTACCGGGTATTTCCCGCATAAATATTCACGCTATGATCATTTATAATCATATTTTCTCGGAAGCGGATTGTATTAATTCTCGTATATTATATTTTTCGCATACTGTACATCGAGGGGAGTGATATAGGTGATTTGAGCGGGTGGACCCATGTTACCAGAGCTGTTGCAAGTGCTGCCGACCTTCAACCTCGAGTACTTTGAGGCGCGGTAGCAGATGCGGGTCAGAGACCCGGGAAAGCATGGAAGAAGCCCGGACTTTCACCTTTCTCTTCCCTCCCCCCCCCCCCCCGTTAAGTTGTAATAACCATTCAGTTGCATAATTTTACAAAGTTGAGGACGAGGATGAGAAGCGCCGCAGCGAAGGTTGATTCGGGCCCCGGAAACTTAGCTATAACTTACTAAGTATGTGCGTGTTCCCGTGCTGGCGTAAGCTCGGGAACACGCACTACCTTCTAGACTGTATTGCTCAAACGCTGAAAACCCTTTGCAATCACACTATATACATAAAAATCGATAAGAGGCCAACTTGGGGGTGGAGTGGTAGACGAAGGGCGATTGATCAGACTATATGTCTTGATAGGCCCCGGGCACCTACCCGACCCCCAGACCCGCTGATAATTACAGATATTTGTATTTGTGATATATATTATATTACTTTTGTTACTTTTATATACTCCTTACGGGAAGCGCTTCCAAATTTTAGTTTTCCTATTATGATCATATGTGAATATATATCATATATACACATATATATTTTTCATATATTTATTACATTTAGTTCTTTTGAAGTTATTATCATATCTCTGTATTCTTATATGATTCATATGTATGTGGTTTTTGCATGTTTCTCTTACTCATTTGCGAGATAGGGAGAGTAGGGAGTTAATCCTCTTCTCGTTGGGTAGGCCCGAATATACCACAGGTCTGGTGCCTTGTACGTACTCTAGTCGATACGTACTCGCTGTGGATAGGAGGGAAGCCAACCCCAACATTACTTCTCGGAGAGAGTGAGGATAAGAGAATATGTTTTGAGTTTGTGTTTTCTAATGTTTCACAAAATAGTAGTAGGAGACGTAACTTAATTAGGAACGGCAGTAACTTAATATTAATTTACTTTGTTCCAGGGGGAGTGTTGTAACTAATAATTAATTAATAGTTATGGACCGGCCGTATCGGAGTAACGGTGTCGTTAGAGCCATTACTTATGATCCGGCCAGTCAAGCTACGTGGCGCGTCTGTTGGCGCCTTTTTCTGATTAAAGTTGTTGTAGTGTGTTGAGAGTGTAGTAGCTATCATAGATTGCTTTATTAATAACAGTAGTCTAACAAAATAAACGGAAGAACGCAATGTTTAACTGTCATCTCTGCCGTTCCCAGTCATTCTCGCTTAGCCTTCCCAAATCAGTTTGGTTTCGAGTTCACGAACCCGACACTACCCGTTTACGACTGCAACTTGAAGACTCGCGACACTATCCGTTTGAGAACTGGAGACCTCACAATCTACGTTCGACACTTGATCGTAAGTTGCATCCAAGCCTGCCAAGAGTTCGAAACTACGTAAATAAACGAAGTGACCTCTCTACTATTTACTGGTATTTCAGGTGACCTGCTCACATTGAGTCAGGACTCAAAGCAGCCATAGTGTTCTATTAAGAGTTCGTTGTATCTGCCTACTTGAAGAGTTGTATACAAACTCACAATTCGAATTTCTTTCCATTCAAGAGAAACTACACACACAGAGTTGGTGTGTTCTGTCGACAGATCGATTTGGAAAGACCCTTTCCTTCAGGAGTGGCTATACAACAATGTATTAGGACAGAGCCACATATGTCTCGACAGATTGTTCATCTGCCGTTGCATTTTCGTGGCCCTCCTCTGCCCTCATACACACTATGCAGTCAACCAACACAGTATGTGTCTGGTTTTGTCGTTTTAGGGTCACCCCCTACCTACAGAGTGGAGAACACCTACTCCACTGCACAGCGCCCCCTTCAGCTACTGCTCTACGTTCTGACTTGCTCCTGGTACGCCTACATGTGGAACCAGTCGATATGACGACCCAGTTTCGAAGTACAACGAACACAAGCGACGCTGCTTGGACCCCTACCCCATCCTGGGTTCTCGTCCGGATACTCTGCGCACCGACAAGAAATTCCAGGAGGAAATCAAGGCTGGGAAGACTACTCGCCTTCATGCAAACCTCTCCCGCACCAAACGGTCCAATTTATCTACGATTTATTGACAAGTTACGTGAGCGATGAACGCGATATTTTACGAAAGAATCATAAGGATAAGGCCACAGCGCTACCTCAGGTCCCCATTGCCCTTCAAGCTAGCCTAGACCTTCTTCGTTATCCCGATTGGACAGACGCTGAAGTCTACACCCAGTACCTGGGACCTACTGGATCTCTGGCAGTTGCAGAGAAGCTCTGGAATCAGATTGGCAACGTCATCTCTGTTGAAGTCTTCCACAACTAATACCCAGTTACTGACTCAACTGCTGGATAGGCTGGATCATTACCGGTCACTGCTCCATTGGGTACAGCCGTCGGTGCCACCTCCATTCCCCCATCGATTCGGACTGGTCCAACTACTTTGCACCCCGCTGGAAGCTCTTCTTCGACAACGACCCACCCAACCCACCCTTCGACGTTTTCGACTCCCAGAACAGCTACAATGACTCCGTCAACTCCGATACTGCCTTCAGCCCCAGCATCTGCACGTGCACCGACACTCCGTCAGTCCAGTCCACCCTTCATGCCCCAGATACCCAACATGCCCTTTCCGTCCCCGGATGCTTCGTTCATACGTACTGGACGCCTCGCTCGGGCTGCGACTCCTGCTCCACCGCGCCCCATAGTACAACCTTTGTCGATCCTACTCGCTGGTAGAACAAATGAGCCGGGAAATCGCTCATTGGCTATGCCATCAGATCCACCCGCTAGATTCATAATTTTGGTAGTTTACGATAGCCACGGTAAACCTAAATGCTTATTAATAAAATCACTAAGCGACAGTGCGTCACTTGAGTACTTTATCGAAATAGATTTACTGAGAATGCAAGAACAAACGAAATACCAAAAACTGAAAGTAGTCCAAAGAAAGTAGAACACTGTAAAACTATTGAGTGCGCGGTTATCTTGAATTCTATCACAGTCATCTTGAATTCTGTAAAGGTTGTGAATCACAAAGACCAATAGCAGAATAGAAGAGATGACTGTCAAATTAAAGGTAATATATTGAAATAATTGGCAAATGGAAATATAACTATGGAAAAATATCCGTTCAGGTAGTACTTAGTTGTAGCAAAAGATGCAATAAGGGGGTTTGGTCTAGATGCGGTAGTCAGTATAGGGACCGAACTCTCCTTAGGCTCTTTATTTTCATCAGTTTCTGTGGAAGGAGAAGGGTCAGGCAGAGCAGAACTAGTTCTAACGTCTTGTTCCTTTTTGACAGGTAAGGCAGAACTGGAGGAGGAGCTGGTAGGTTCTTTCTTTACAGCAGCTGTAGGTTTCTTACTCTCTATCCTGTCCTGACTCTCGTCCTCGCTATCTCCGGAAGGTGAAAGAGGTGGTTCACTAGGTAGATTGAAAGAAACTGTCAGCTTTACTTGTGTAAACAGAGGGTGTCGTTTGTGGGGAGGTAGCTCCCCTATCGCTAAGGGATCATAGATCGCCAGGACAGCAAGGAACCCATATTCACAATTATCCCAATCTGGGTCTCTGCTGTTAAATAGCGGTGGGTCCACTTTAAACCCTCTGTTCATCGACATTCCAAACATGAGGTTTGCCATGTTGGACCAAAGTGCGGAAGGTAGGAGCTAAACTCAGCTACCAATAAAATTCCTACAATTAAGTAGAAATGGAGGAATAGTTATTAGGGATGAAATGAGTTGATGTGTCTCTGCTATGCTGTCTAGCCAATAGACACGTTTGCGGTGTCTAGCCAATAGACACGTTTGCGGTGGGTGCCTTCTGCCTACCCACGGACTGATGTCGACTGCCTGCACCACGTCGATCCTCGCACTTTTCTGTTGATGGCCTAATGCCTCTCCTTTCAGACTAAGTGCAACTGATTAAAGCTGTTGGCGCAGAGTTCGCTAATCAAGGCTGGATAACCTGTTAGAATACTGTTATTAAGAAAGCAATCTATGATAGCAACTACACTCTCAACATACAACAACAACTTTAATAAGAAAAGGCGCCAACAGACGCGCCACGTAACTTGACTGGCCGGATCATAAGTAATGGCTCTAACGACGCAGCTACTCCGATACAGCCGGTCATACTTGAACTATTAATTAATCATGATTAGTCCCAACATATTTCCTTGTCCACAAATTTACCGTAAAACGTGTTTCACGGGAAGTTAGGGAAAAGGCAATATATGGAGGGGAAAGGCAATAATCAATCTTTTCTACTTGAAAAGATCTTTGACTTAATTAATAGTTTGAAATCATTTCTGAACGGAATCGAAAACTAGTTAGTGATGTAATGCCCCCAACGATAGCTCGTAAAAAGTCTGCAATACAACCAAACACAGTCCTCAAAAGATGAGAATGATGTCTCGTTATATTAGCTCAGTGAAGCCAAAAAGGAAAACGGCAACAGACCAGGAATAAAATGGCATCAGGTCAAATCCGGACAAATAATACTGAAAAACAAGCTGGTGCACCTGTCACCAGGAAAAAGTATTTTTACCGACTATCCGGGGGGTGATGCCTACAGTACCCCCTCCCGATTTTATGACGGAAATAGCATTTTCGTCATACACATTCTGATTTCTTTCTGCAAATAGTATGCGCTATGGAGTCATGCCACACAGCGCATCGACCCACGGATAGACGCTAAAAGACGATAAATATATCCTCATACGGCACGTCAAAGCGGATTCTCCAGCCATTCTTGTAGATTTTTGAACTCTTCTTCCCCTCAATCTCTTTTTTTTTTTCGGCAGAACAAACGTACTATTAATAAAAAAAATACAAGCAACGTGGTGCTGTAGTACGATTCCCCCTTTGATCTCCTTCTTCTTCTTATCATTATCATTATTATTATTATTATTATTATTATTATTATTATTATTATTATTATTATTATTATTATTATTATTATTATTATTATTATGGAGGCACATGTCCAGGATCTGGATCTGATGCTATAGTCTGAGGAAGCCTATTATTATTATTATTATTATTATTATTATTATTCACAGGGAGATCGTAAGTACATTGTCTTTTTTTATGACATACCCTTGTATAAGGCGGATATCCTATGATATAGTATTAGGGGGCCAGTCCTAATAGCTATATCCGAAGTCGAGGTGTATGTACCCGACCCTGCGATATACCGACACAAGTAGAGATTGACCGTGCTCAGGTACGACAGTATATTATCTATCATAAAAAATAATTTAATGAAAGTTTCAGAGAACATTTCATTTTCGAGAACATCATCCCAGGACTTGGAAAGGGTCATACCCGGGAACACCATCGCTTAATACACTAGCGATCCCCGTATACGGTGTAGTATCATCGTCGATCAACCTTTCGCACTCGTATGTTGCGATCGAATGCCAAGTTATATCACTGAGTCTTTTTAATATTCATATTGATAACTGATGATGCATGATCGAATCATGATACGCCGTGGGCAATCAACCAGTTTGTTTGAGACGCGTAAAGAAAAATAGTTTCCTTGTTACTGCCTTCGTCGTCTGGCGCGGATTTCTTTACCTGGTGGAGGACCACCGACAAAAGTCAGATCAAACTTTGACTGTTCGAGAATATCCCAGATCTTATTAGGGATTCCACCCAACGATAATTCAAAAGGGATATCAAGCACTCCTCTTGGCAGTGTCTGAATGGTCCACGCAGTGTAATCCTTGTCTCTGGGAGTAATTGTATCATCCCATGTCTCGAGACATTTTGCGTCTTTATATACTGGCAGATAATGTCTTGCCTTTGGATCCTCAACCGGGTCCATACTTCTCCAAAGCTGGAGTATCGGTTGTACTATCTTTGCGGCTGATGATATTTTGAGTGTCCGTGTGACACGCATCTGTCGTGGGACCGCCACGACCCGCATCAAGTATAAGTCTGAGAGAGTGTCATCAGCGACATGTTGTTCCGCTGGTCTCATCAGATAGAAAGCATCTTTCACCCATGCGATGGTTGCTATCGCATCGCCTTCCTTCCATCGCTCATGGACAATCTCAACGTTGCCCGCGTTTGGGTCAGTGTCCGTCCCCTCCTCCTCCTGGTAGACGTCCTTTGATCCCATCGACCTCATCGCCTTCCTCGGTTGGTCGTTGATACGATCATTCCGCGCTCTCCTTAGCTGCGCCTCTGTGATCTTCTCCTTCTTTCCGCTATGCTCTCGCGGAGACTTAGACTGAGTCCCCACCGCGCTTATGTGGTCAGTCTTCTCCTTACTGTCCACCTCACTCTCCTCCTTCTCAGCTGTCGGTGCCCGATAAGCATCGTCTTGGTCTATGCCAGCCTCCTTGTGGATGGGCGGCACCTCTTTGAAATCGTCCTTCATCCGTTTTAACGCCTCCTCAACGGATTCATCTTCCAGTAAGAAGGGATCATACTTAATCAGCCTTCTTACATTCACAATTTGCACCTTCCCTCTACCCCTGATCTTGTAGTTCAGAGGTCCGTCTGTTCCATAATCTGATAAGGTCCTTCCAGTGAGTGAACAGCTTAGAGCTGACTCCTTTCGGGACCTGAGGATGATACAACAGTACAATATCCCCGACCTGGAATTTGATCTGATCCAAGTGCGCTTGTCGCACCCCTTCAGCGTCAGTCTTTCGGCGCTCCGCCTCTCTATGCGCCCTAACTATTTGCTCCGCCTCCATCTTCACTCTAAGTCTCATTCCAAACAACTCATCCGCATCCGCCCAAGTGTCTTTTGGGTGAAGGAGCGAAGTCGGGATATCAGACTCACGCCCATATACTAATTGATATGGCGAGATTGAGCTCTTCGAGCCTCCTAACGCCGTAGAGGGTAGACAGTTCATTGCAAACGCAAATGATGGTGCTGCCTCGACCCATGCTCTTTGATTCTCCTTCTTCGTGCAATACATCTTAGCGAGGCTTTGAGGGGTCTGTGTACCCGCTCGATTTTCCCATTTGCTCGCGGGTTATAGGAAGTAACATATTGCCATTTCATCCCGTAATACTTAGATAGTTTGTCGATGACCTCGTTATTAAAGTCCGAGCCTCGATCAGAACATATCTTTCTTGGTACTCCGATCTGTGAGATGATCCTATCGATCAGCGCCTCGGCCGTCGTCTTGCCGGTAACGTCTTTGACAGGGATGATCCACACATAGTTGGTGGCTCTGTCAATAGCCGTGAGGAGGTATTTGTAACCATCCTTCGATTCTGGGAAAGGTCCCACATGATCAATGTGTATAAACTCAAACATCCCCGCATGAAGAGGAAATTCGCCAATCAGGCCGAAATTTGCCTTCAGTGGTGTTTTGTTTATCTCCTTCATCTTCTTCCACCAGAATCGCCTCGCTACGAACATGTGAGTTCGTTGTCGACCCGGATGCGCCAAAAGTGGGCAATTGTGGGCTGCGACAAATATAAATCGTCTCAGACTCTCCGGTACCCAAAGGGTCCATTTGTCCGGCTGTGACGCATAGCGACCGTGAAGGCCCTTGTACCACAGTAGACCATCTCTCCATCCCATCTCCTTCATCTGATCTTTGATCGCTTTCGTCATCTTCAGCTCATCCGGGTTCTGATATAACTGTATGAGTTCCTTAAACTCCGGATCTTGAGCCGGTTGTTGCCTCCATGCGGTAGGCGAGGCTATATGGATAGTACCATCTTCTAGCCGTATCCCGATTCTTTCCGGGTCATCGTCTAGGTCACTTCTCCGCTCTCGAGGAGGCTCCGCATAAACATCCTGCGTCTCCTCTTCCTCTCTTATGTTCGCCTTCGCATTCTCATATACCTCATAGGACCACTCAGCGTCCTCCTGGGTATGTAGCTCACAACATCCGTGATCCGGGCCTTGTGGACTGTACCGTAGACCTGTGCGGTCATATCGGACTCCACTCGCCATCTCCATCGCCTCAATGTGGCTGACCTCATACACCTTGTCAGTGGACAAGTCTTCCATCTCCACCGTGGACACCAACGCCGATACTTCTGAGTTAAACTCTAGCCTAGAGAGGCTATCAGCGACCACATTTCGCTTCCCCGGTAGATGGACCATTGTAAAATCGAAACAAGAACGCTTGCCACCGCGCCAGCCGTCCAGTCTGTTCATGATTCATCAACCAGAACAGGTTATGATGATCAGTTCTGACAGTAAATTGAGGTTCTCCCCACAAATACTCTCTGAGCCTCTTGAGGACCCACACCACCGCTAACGCCTCTCTTTGCCTCGTGCAATAGTTTCTCTCCGCCGCACACAACTTCCTACTAATAAACATGATTGGGCGTAATTTCTTCTCCTCATCCTCTTATTGTAATACAGCCCCAATCGCAAACTTAGATGCGTCTGTATCGACTACGAATTGTTTCGTAAAGTCGGGCATCGTTAACACCAGTCCTCCGTCTTTCGGGTCTTTATAAATAAGATCTTTGAGCGCATGAAACGCTTGCAAAGCCTCTTCGCCCCACTTCTCAAAGTCTCCAAATATCACTTTCTCCAACTTAGCCCGTGTTGCACCCCAATCGGGTATAAACTGGCTATAGTATTGCGCCATCGCAAGGAATGAGTGCAATTCAGTGCGGTTCTTTGGTATCGGTCGATTCATCCTCCCTCTTCTTTTTGGATATCGAGACTCGATTATGGGAGATCTCGTACCCTAAGTATGTCACACTCGTCTTGGCAAGTTGACACTTATTTAGATTGCACTTAAGGCCAAAAGCTCCGATGCGCCTGAATATATCGGACAAATGATCGATATGCTCCTCCATTGTGTTAGAGTATACGATAATGTCATCGATATAGCAAAATGCATATTCTCCCGCCTTCTGTCCCCGCCTTCTCATAAAGCCTCCGTCAGACAAATCATCGTACTGACTGCTCAACATCTTCTGCATCGCCTTCTGGAAAAGTCCTGGGGCTTGCTTGAGGCCCATCGGAAGCACTTTCCATTGGTATATTTCCATACCCACCACAAACGCCGTCAGCCATCTGGACTTTTCCTCCAGTGGTATCTACCAGAAGCCATTCTTAAGGTCAATGACCGAATAGAATTTTGCATTCCGCAGTACTCTCCTTCCTTCTTCTAATGTCGGGAGAGGATTTCTCTCTTCCTCCAGCACCTTGTTAACACGAGCATAGTTAACTGTCAGGCGCCATTCTCCTCCTGGCTTCGGCACTATTCTCGGTTGTGAGACTATTGAGGATGTTGATCTCTCAATAAAGTCCTCATTGAGCAGCTGTCTTGCTAGCTCCTCGGCTATCTTCGCCTCATGTATACTCAAATTCGCCCTTCGTGGTGCCGGTGACGGCTCCGCACCCGGTATTTTGTAAATAACCGCAGTGAAATCTTCAGGCTTGACACCACCTGCATGTGGAGGGTCAAAAATTTCCTTGTTCGCCTCTAATTTGGCTTTTAAAAGCTCCTTTTCCTTCTCCGTGCCTACTCCTTCTTCCAATATTTTCCGCGCCGCCGCTTGAAAATCTTCATCAGACATCTGCTTATGTTGCTTGAGGGGTTCTCTGTCCTCCTCCAAGCCTAAGTCCTCTTCCGAGACATCATCTAGGCCCGTCTTTTCATACGTGACCGTGTCCGGCTCATCATCTTTACCGAGCTCCACCAGCATGTCAATGAGTCTCGCGTATTGCAAAGGAGCTTTACGGGTGTAAAAACCATCAAAGCATGTGAATGCTTGCGGTATCAATTTCAACTTGTCGAGGTCTCTGAGCTTCCGCTTGTATGCACTGCTCTGCTCACGAGTTCCCATACGACAAGCCACCACTAGCTGTTGCTTGCGAGAGGGTACCGGTATAGGATGATAAATAAGCCGGTCCCTTATTTCCTGCGCCCATATCGCCTTCTCATTGTATGGCAGGATAATAGTATACGGCTTATTATTTTCGAATAAAGTCCGTAAGCATTTCTTCAGTTAGTGAACGCGGCCACGTCGGCTCGTCACCCCAGAAATCAGTAATAAAACTTTTAATAGTTTCTGGTGGAGTATCCGGGATTCGCCCCGTTCTCCTTGGTACAAACGCCTCCCTTTTTTCTTCTCCTACTTTCGCATGGAAACAGTATCCGTTAGTAATATGGACATCTGTTCCTACTCCTTCCGCGAATCTCGCCAACGACGGGCTTCTTTGTGCGACACATATAATCTCCTCCTTTCGCTTCTCGATTAAGTCATCAATAGACTTTTTGTCCCAATGGCATGTCGGAACTGTGACAGTGCACACTTGGGATTCCCAATTGTCGGTCCAGGACAGCTCATCCGGTCTTACGACATGGGGGTGAACGTACACCTCAAGTGCCTCATGTGCGATGGCCATCTTTTTGTGATCCGTCGCTAGACTCAGCTCATAAGCCTCATAAGAGTCAGTAGCGTTGAAGGGATCAATATCGTTCTTTTCTCCTCTTTTTACTCCATATATCACTCGCCGTGCGGCGCAATCAATCACAGCCCCCATCGTAGCCAATTGGTCATACGATAGTAATATTGACCCGTGGTAACCGGGGACGACATAAAGGTCCATGCGGTATACTCGTGCGGATTTTAATTTAAAGGTCAGTGTGATGATTCCCGTGATGACCGTCCGGCTACCCACTCCCTTCAGAGTGCCAGTCGAATTTTTCATATTTCCGTCCACCCAGTCCCGGTATCGATTAAAAAACTTCCGGCCGACAATATTAATATTCGCCATCGTATCATTACCAACTTTTAATATTGTCGTCAATGTTTCACAATAAAGTTCCGTATAACACAGAGCATCGGGCCTGTGTATATTGGCTGCGAGAACAAGAACTTTACGTTCCAAATTTTGGAGTCTTGTCTCTAAGTTTTTCAACTCCTCCTTCTTCTCCTTCTGCTTCACCTCATTAACATTTTTATTATTCTGCGGTACTGGTGCGTTTACTATGTGAGCGACATTGTCTTGTGGCACTTGAGTACACACATTGTCTTTTTGCTCGCCACCCGCCGCGATCGTAGACATTGAGTCTGTTCGTGGTTGTTTGCTTGGCCGAGGCAATACGTCTGCCATTGGCCTCCTCGCCTCCATCGCAAGTCTCGCCTTCCTATTTGCATCAGTTATCATTGGTAACCGTGATGTATGAACGGGTATGAGACTACCTTGGGGCTGCAGTCTCTGTGTACCCACATCTTTGTATTCAGATTGAGGAAGCGTTGGCCCAGTCTGCACAACAGCATTAGAAAGCACTGTGACTTTAGGGTTAAACTTCACAGTCTTCTCCTTCCTCTCTTCTTCCCCCTCCAGTCATTCCACCACCTCGAAACGATTACCTTGAGTAGTGTCCGGGTGGGATGACGTATCGGTCTCCGAGGCAGTGTTGTAGGCCTGAGCTCGACCGAAATTCGGGTTGGAGCTTGCCCATGAGCCTCCTCCTCCTCTTGGTGGGGGGGCTGGAGCTCGAACAGCTCTCCCTCCATAAGGGGTATATCCCCGACCTCCTCCTCTTCCTCTCTGAGGGGTTCCCTGCCACCTCGAGGCTCCTCTCCATGTTCCTCCTCCTCGTCCTCCTCCTCCTCCTCCTCGTCCTCCTGCTCCTGCTCCTCCTCCTCGTCCTCTTTGAGAGGCCTTTAGGTTCTTTTGTCTCTCCCTTTCCTCCTTCTTCTCCTTCATCCTCTCCGCATAGGCAATGATCGCCTGTCGTAACTCCTCATCATCACACATATTGGCGTACCAACCTTCGTTCGCAGTGGCAATCTGAAGCATGTTGAAAAGGCCCGGTTCCTTGCCTTCCGTCCTGCTCAGAAAATTTGCCCTTGCTGTTGGGTTCTGCCTATCATGATTGAAAGAGCAATCTCTGTTCTCCATCTGTGCCTTACACTGCAAGCCCGCGAACCACCTCCAACATGCGGTCTTCAGGTCTGGCTCTCTCTGTCTCTTCCAACCGGCAACTCTGTTTGTGTACGTGGCTTGTGCGCCAACAGGTACACCGCCTGCCTGTGCCGTATGTGCCTCCGTGAGCGAGTCCATGTTTGAGCATGCACGCATCACTTCTTGAAACAGTGCTGACGGAGCAACGCTTTGAACCGTATTTTCGAACACGTGTGTCTCGAGGAAGTTCTTGGACTTCACTGAGCTAAACGTCGAGCATTGTTGTATGAGCTGAGTAAGCTTACTCGGGTTAACTGTGTGTAACGCCGAGAAGAAATAGAGGATGATCGACTTGCGGCCATAGAATAGCCCATAGGAGGAAACTACCTCCGTAAGGGTCGCCGCCAAGCCAACAGCACTCCTCAAACTCATCGCCACTGTCTCAAAGATTTCAAATCCTATGAGAGTACCAGTGCAGAGATGCTGATATCCATGAGATTGAAAATATGAAATGAGTGTGGCCACCGCCAGTTCACACTGAGCGTCTAGGCCTGTTGCATTGTTTCTCTTAATCTCCTCCTTCTTTCTCAAAAACTTGTACTGTGTCAGATCGAATCCCTCCGAGACTAGAGATTGGTCAAAAACAGTAACAAGGGCCTCGTATTCCTGCGTTTCGTCGCAAGGAAAAGCCTTCATGCAGGCATTGATCTCTTTGAGCTTGCTTAAAAGCGAAGCATCAGAGTCTTTGTCTGAGCTCGTCTTGGCATATAGCATGAGACTTGCCACTCCTCCTTTCTTCCCCTTGAAGGCATTTATGATATTTTGTCTGTCCTTCTTCTCCGTGTTTGTGACCACCACCGTAGTTGAGCCCGAGGGTGCAGGGGCTGGTGGGGCAGGAGCTGGTGGGGTCAAATATGTCGGAGGGTGTGCCTTTGCACCACTCACTTTTGCTTTCATTCGCTCCAGTCTCATCGTCTTCTCGAACTCCGCCTTCTCTTTCGCCTTCTTCTTCTCAGATATCACCAGCTTTTGAGCATGAGTGATAAAGGCCACCAATTCAGAAGCAGATCTGAGAAAATTATATTTCTCCACATATTGGTCAACACCTGCTTTGTTGGCGACCGGTGGTGCGTTACTAAGTGATTTAAGGACAGAGTGATCCTTGGTAGAAATCCATCTCTTCCATGCCTCCTTATGCAGTAACGCACCCATCAACAGTCTGATCTTGGTCAGAACTCTGTCGGTCTTCTCTAACTCATCAATCACAGGATGAGTTTCTCCTGCTGCCTTAAGCTTTTTTCCATCTCTGCCTTCCCCTCCTCCAAGGCCTTCATTTCCATCGTAAAAAATGAAATATGCCACTCGAGTTTTTCGAACCCAGATTGGTCTTCATTTTTGTTACATCGACTGCCTCCTGACCAGTCGCGAGGAATCTGGCTATTGCTCTTGGGTGTGTGTACTGGAGGTAACCCTCACATCGTGGGCCGTATGTACGTTCCCAAATCAGGGTTTGAGTGTACACCCCAAAGATAGCATCGAGTAATTCAAGGTGGGTGTGTGTGTCCCCAAACTTGATATGCTGTATCTTCTTTCTCTTTTCTGGATCAGAGACCAGTTTGCGAGGAACTGTGCTGTGTTTGATAATAGGATATAGACATCCTTTTTAGCACTACTTTTCTCTCTTCTTTGATCCTGAGGGATCCACACATAGGTATCCTTCTCTCCCCCCATCTTGTTATCAAACTCTTCTTTAGTGAGGTCATAGTGGTCTTGCACCCACTGTTGTTCCTCCACTGCGATCTCCTCTCCATCACTATGAATCAAGTCGATCATTTTTCGTCCTCCTCCTCCCGTGTAGGCAGGTGGTAAGGGATTACCATATGCTCCTCCTCCTCCCGTCTCTTCTTGTTCAAATCCTCCTTCATCTTCGTCTCCTCCATATCTTCCTTCATCATCCCAGCCCTCTTCTACTCCTCCTCCTACTCCTTCATCTCCTCCTCCTCCTCCTCCTCCTTCATTCAGTCCTCTTCCTCCTCCTCGTCCTGCTTCTTCTTCTTCTCTTCTTTGTTCTGCCTCCGAGAATTCACTCACTTCGGCGGTCTCTGATGTCGTAGTAGTAATTAACAGGAGGACAGTGTCACCTCCTATGTTTGGTTTTTGTTCGTTTGTGTTCTGTTCCTCCTTCAGTCGATTGACTAGTGAAGAGAGAAACTAATAGAGAGGGTAGAGTGAGATTCCCTGTCCTCTATGAAACACTGTTTGTATGTTTGTTTTTGTTTGAGAAAAATAGTCTTTGAGACTTTCTCCGATTTCTTGTTCTCCTTACTCAGATTACTTTCTCCTCCTTCTTTTCTATATTGTATCTAGTATGAGGCACTTGGACCTACACACAGATAGTAATAGAGAAGCTAGAAAAGCTCTCCTTGAGAAGTCGACAGTCGGTCGGATAGGTTCTCAGACCTACCTTTAGAAAACGATCAGAGAGTTGCAAAAATACTCTGACGCATGTGTGAGATAATGCAGATAAATGCACAAACTAGAAGGGTAGAGTGTTGTGCTCCTGTCCCTATGCTTGTTTGTGTTTTGTGTGTGTTCCTTCACTCTTCTGTCCACCTCCTTCTTCTTGGTCTCTGTGTGAGAACAGCAAGAACGACAGAGAGTTTGTATCTGATGTCTCCTTGTGAGCACACAGATATGGATTGGGCTAGAGGGTACGAGACACCTGCTTGAGACCAATCAAATTATTTGTTTTGTGAAAGAGTTATGAGGGAGCTGTGTTGGAGTATTTGTTTTCGTCTGACATCCCCGTGTGAGACAGGTCAGTGAAAAATTCACTCTGTTGCCTGTGTGGCAAAGCAGAAAGAAATCACCCTAGTGATGTGGACTCCAAATGTAATGCCCCCAACGATAGCTCGTAAAAAGTCAGTAATACAACCAAACACAGTCCTCAAAAGATGAGAATGATGTCTCGTTATATTAGCTCAGTGAAGCCAAAAAGGAAAACGGCAACAGACCAGGAATAAAATGGCATCAGGTCCAATCCTGACAAATGATACTGAAAAACAAGCTGGTGCACCTGTCACCAGGAAAAGGTACTTTTTACCGGCTATCAGGGGGGTGATGCCTACAGTTCAAGTACTAGCGGAGTGGCTTGGATTGGTTGAGCATTTTGTTAGTTATATTAAAAAAAATTATTAATACTAAGTTAATGCAAGCCGTGGTATTTATTATGATCAAATTCCAAGCCGCACTCTGAAAATAACCTAATCTTCCTCCTCTCTACAAAAGAGAGGAAACCAGTATGGTGGGAAAATGTAAGAGACTGTCAGAGCCAAGCAACAAAAAGGAAACAGAGAGCCATTTCCCAATGTCAGCGTTAACGATAACTTCATATTATCCTGCGTAAAAAGTAGTAACGGTTACTACCTTGTCTTAATATCATATCGTTTTCAACCTGCTCAAAAGTATATAAATATTATCATATCTTGACACTTTAGCTCATCTGTACATCCGTCACTATGTATAGGGGCATAAGAAAAAGTCGCATATTTACCTATCTGCGCCTACAATCCCCCCTCCCCGTCTTATACGGGAACCGTAGTTAATAGGGGTAGATTGGTAAATATCGCCGGTTGAGACCCTTCCTCTCCGAATCTGTTTCCTCGGCATGGATGTCCGACTCCTGAGGAGTCACACCATTGAGCAAACAGTAGCAGCTCATGAGCCGTAGTCTTGTCCGATCCTTATCGTTCCGGCTCTACATAGCTGTAATCATCTTTCCTAGAAGAATAGAGCTAAGTAAACCCGAGTGACCGTTGGGCTCTGCCCTTCATTCCCGTTCTACGTCGCACGTATACAAAATGCAAATTTGAGTTTGGAAATTTTCGAGTTCAAATTTGAGTTTGAATTTTGAACTAACTCCCCCCCCCCTTCTATGGCGATCTGCCATAGACGTACAACGGTATGAACATGTCGCTGTCGTACCATCCTGTCGCCTTGTCCTTCCGCAGTGCCTTTCCGGGTTTCTGACCCGCAGGTGCTCGCGTCTCTAAAACTTCACGAGGTTTAGGGTCACAAGCATATGCAGCAGCTCTGGTCCACCCTAAGGATCTGTGATCCTGAGATTACCGAGAAGTTCCCAACTGAGTCGATGAGAACCTCTGGGCAACCTCGTCCATTGTTGGAATGAACGGGCGTTATGCCAGTGTCCTTGAAGGGTGCCGTTGGCGTGTTAGGCGTTGTTTGTTTGGTTTGGTCGTCTGCAGACATTTTCTTATTGCCACTCGGCAAGTGTCTACTTCGCTGCGGCGAAGGTATAAGTGTCCAGTGATGTGTACAACCCACTGATATGAGTCTCAAAACGCGTCTATGCTTAGTTGTCGGAGCATTCCTGCTCGAGGTAGTCCATGAACTCCTCTTCGCTAGACGTTTGATCCTCTCCAAGCTTTTGCAAAAACGAATCAATGCATCATTGGATGCGATGTTTCGGTCTTCCATCCACACACCGAAAAAAACAGTTCCCTTGTTCGCAGGATCGTTGTCGGTGGAAAGACTGAAAGGCAACCTGAGCGGAATTCTGTTTGATTCCTTGGAAGCAGAGTGTTGAAAAATTACAAAAAGTCAGGATTCCTTGTTTGCAACTCGTGCATCTTACTTCGTGTAAGTTCTGTCAAAGCCTGCTCAAAAAGATCATCTGGAATTGCGTTTCTCTTGCAGTCATTCCACATTAAGCTGGGAGGCTGCACCCGCTGCGATTGAATTACTCCCACAACCGTCCAAAGTCCGTTGTTGTACGGGCCCACTCCCAAATTGGGAACACCAACATTGCGAAACTTCAGACTCGTTGCAAAGTTGTCGAACCAAGTAGACCAGATCACGTCAGTATGGGCTTCGTTTTGCCTAGTACAGCAGCATGTTTACAGGTGAAGTGATGCTGGTTTACTCAGATGTTTGTGTTTTTAAATTTGTACTGAGGGAAGTTTAAAAAAGGGAGACATTGAAAAAACAATGTATGCTTTAAAATTTCTTCTTTTCATCTTTCAAGACATTTGCATGCTCTACTAGAGTACCCATGAAATCTGTACTTGCTGTTTCTGAACTAGCATCTTCATGCACACCATGAGTGGTTTCATCATGTTTCTGAAAGAAATCAAACACACCACGATTCAAGAAACACAAACTGTTTAGTTCAGACTCAACCGAAGTCAAAAGCTTTGTTAGGGCCAAACCACACTCAGCGCTTTTATGCACAAAAGTACATGGTTGAGGTAAGCCTTGAAGTCAAAACATGCTTGCGAGCAAAACTTTTCAATGCGACACTAGTACGATGTTGTCAGGAACGGAGCAAAAGCTCAGACTGTGCATTGGTTGTCGGGGAACCCGAGGTGAACAACTGTCGCAACAGAAGTTTTAAAAGTTAAACTTTCCAAAAAGGACTTGCCACACTTTGAGCTTTTATGCATAAAAGTCTCATGTCCGGTTTTGGCCGTGCAAGCTTTTTTCAGGCCCGTTCGGTTTTGTTTGAAATTGTCTCTCTTTTGTGACTTCTTGAAAAACCTCCACAAACTGATCTTGATGCAAAGACTGTGAATGCAACAATTTCGGCATGTAACCGGTGAGGCCGTGCTCAGGCGTTCTCTGGGAACTGGAGAATTCGAGGCAATTGAACTGCGAGGCGACCTGGAACAGAGCGCCCCTGTTTTCTTTTTTGCAGTGGTCGTTGAAGGCGGAGTGAGTAATCTGGTGCGAGAAGCTCATGCCGCATAAGAGGTTTCACCCCCTTGTGCGAGGACAATGAGGGGACCATCATCCTCTCAGAGAGAGGCTTAGGGGAGTCAAGGACCAAACATATCGATGTCAGGTACCACCTGCTCGAGAAATTGGTTAAGAAGGGAGTTGTCAAGTTTTTCCGGGTACCGATAGAGGAAAACATCGCGGATTTATTTACCAAAATAAATTTCACGTACGAAAAATTCAATTATCTGGCTGAACAAATCTCGGTGAAGTTGGTGAAAGAATTTCTCGCAAAGTTTGGTGTTAAAATTGCGTTGTAAGTACCGGGTATTTCTCGCATAACCATTCACGCTATGATCATTTATAATTATATACTCGGAAGCGGACCGTATTAATTTTCGTATATTATATTTCTCGCATACTGTACATTGAGTGATATAGGTGACTTGAGCGCGAGCGTGACGTTTAGCGCGCTTCCAGCGACGTCATACCTCCTTGCAGGAGAAGAGGCAAGATGTGCCTGGACTTTCAAGCTTTCTCTCCCCCCCCCCCCCCATAAGACGTATTAACCGTTTAGTTGCATAACTTCGCTAAGTCTAGGGGAGGATGAGAAGCGCCCGCGAGGCTGGATCGGCGGCGGCGAAGAATGATTCCAGCCCCAATAATTTAGTAATATAATTACTAAGTACGTGCGTGTTCCCGTGCTGGTGCAAGCTCGGGAATACGTACTTCCTCTGAGTTCGTATTACCTATATCGAGAACTATTTCTAATCACACTATATATATATATAAATCTATAAGAGGCCTACATGGAGTCCGGCGGGTCGGTGAACGTGCCACATGGGAATGTGGAACAACACGGATGTACGTCAGACCAGTCGGATGTACCAGACACGCCAATAATTACAGATATTGTGTCTTTGTCACGGGCCCCACATATTATATTACTTTTGTCATTTTTATATATCCTCTTACGGGAAGCCTTGTACGTACTCTAGTCGATACGTACTCGCTGTGGATAGGAGGGTAGCCAACCCCAACATCACTTCTCGGAGAGAGTGAGGGTAAGAGAATATGTTTTGAGTTTGTGTTTTCTAATGTTTCACAAAATAGTAGTAGGAGACGTAACTTAATTAGGAACGGCAGTAACAAGGCTTAATATTAATTTACTTTGCCAGGGGGAGTGTTGGAACTAATAATGAATTAATAGTTATGGACCGGCTGTATCCGAGTCGGAGTAACGGTGTCGTTAGAGCCATTACTTATGATCCGGCCAGTCAAGTTACGTGGCGCGTCTGTTGGCTCCTTTTCTCATTAAAGTTGTTTAGTGTAGTGTGTTGAGAGTGCAGTAGCTATCATAGATTTCTTTATTAATAACAGTAGTCTAACAGGTTGTATTAATCCCATCACTTAGTTGACTTCCCAAGATACTGCCCGGCCGCCCGCCGGTTAACTAATTCAACTATATTAATACTGTAATTACTAAGTTAGTTCAAACAATTATTAAATTCTGCGGCGTTGTGAGAAGTCAACGACCGATAAGAGGGGGACGCCCCGGGTTCAAGACTGGAAGCATTGCGGAGGCACTTCGTCCATTGGCATTGGCGGTGCCAATGCCAATTTACCCTGCGTTGTCAGCAGTTCTCTGTTTCGAAGGCCACCGGGATGACTTAGGAGTCCTTACACTGCAACGTTTTGGCGGGATTCAGTTCTCTGTTGAAGGGTTCTATATTAAAGTAACGTTTGAAGCTGGTAAGTGAGTTGACAGGGGACGCCTGGGAGACGAATAACCCGGCGGAGAGCACCTCGGGAGTCAGTGCAGTCACCATCTCAAGGTGGGAAGCGAAAGAGTAGAATGGAAGAGGTATCAAGAGATACAAAAGTGAAAAAGTGAAGCGTTAAAAAAAAAAAAAAAAAAAAAAAAAAAAAAAAAGAAGAAAGAAAGAGAAGAAAACGAAAGAGCACGAAAGAAGAAAGGGAAAAAACTTTTTTTTTTTTAAGAAAGAGAAGCAGGAAGAGAGCGAAGAAAGATACAAAGGAAGGGGAAAACACGGAAGGAAACAAGATAGGAAAGAAGAAGAAAAAAATGAATATAAAAGGATAGTAACGAAACCAAGATGAGAAATAGAGTGCAAAGAAACCACGAAATGAAAAGGAAGGGGCAAAAATAAAATATAACGAGGGAAGAAGGGGAACAAGAGTGAAGAAAAACAGGAAAAGGGCCGACACAAAGGAAAAAAAAAAAGAAGACGTCAGGCGACAGGCAGAAGAACGAAAGACAGGGCAGTATAATAAGAAATAAATCAAACAAATAGCATGAGAGAAACTATATATATATATATATATATATATATATATAAAGTTTTACGCAAGCACTGTTTTAATAAAATACTACGTGACCTGTCTTATATATATATTATATATACTTATATATATATCAGACCCACGCAGAGAGCAAAATGAAGGGGATAAACAAAGGGAAAACTTCAATAGATCTAGTCATTTTTCTATCCTCACATCATTCAATGATTGAAAATCAGGATCTCATCGGATTAGCTGCAACAGGGTAATGCCACCGTCCGTGCACAACGCGTCGGCGATAGGCACATGTACCACAGGCAAGCAATTTATTTCTATTGGGTCTTTGGCCTGCGGTGACTCGGTGGTTTCCAGGTTTGTGAGGTCAATCACTGCAAAAAGCGACGCGACGTTCATGTGCGCTGCCGTCAACTCAATTGCCTCGTTCAAGGTTCACTGATGAATTTTTGTTAAAAATTATTACAGAATTACCAGTACTGACTAAAGCTGAAAGCTATATCTTCTGACTTAGGAGAAAAACCACCGCTGAACATGCTCGTGATTTAGGTGTTGTCCAACCGCATGTTCCCTGAAGGTGTTCATCAGCTCGCTAACGGAAGGGTACACCAGCTCCTGGTTACAAATCGGACAAACTGCACAGCGGCACACACATAGGCCATATCGGATAGTGCCTGATGTAATGTGGAACATGCACACGCTCAAAGTGTAAATATGCATGTGAAATCTGCCATTATAGGCACATTTTGTATTTATGATTGTCTTTCAAAAAGCACACTGAAGCAACATCATGCACGTACGTACGTACGTATGTATGTATGTATGTATGTATGTATGTATTGTGTATGCATTGTATATATGCATGTTCTTTGTTGTGTATGTACTGTATGTATGTGAGAGGTGTCCTAAAAAGAAAATGCCGGACTTTGCTTCTTTCTCTGGCAAGAAGGCCGAGATAGCTGGTTTTATTCCAGATGCACAAATTGCAGGCCCGTAGAAATAGTATTATCTAAACTGTGTGCATGGGGCTGGAACCCCGTCGAAGTAAGAAGAAAAAAAAAGGGGGGGGGGGGGGGGATTCCTGAAAACTTGTTTTGGGGCTTCCGCAGATGAGATGTCCCTCATGTTCGGTCGTCCTTACCAAAGAGACGTCCCGGAACGGACCTGAGTTGGAATGTCCCAGCATACACGTTCCACAGCATGCAGCATCCCCGAGCCTCAAGCTCTTGTTAAGTGATAAATCCGACATAGAAAACCTTTCAAACGAAACTTGTGTTTTTTTTATTTGTTAACGACATCGCTTTTCGATTCTTATTTTCTATGAAAAGAAGAATGAGATAGCTGGTGTCATTCCATATACACAAAGTACAGGAGACGTGTAATAATGTGAGGCACCTATATGCATGGGGCTTTGAAACTCCTTGCGGAAAAAAAAAAGAAATGAAAATTGAGATGTTCCCCAAAAAATTTCGGACGTCTCCAAAACCTAAAACTCGATGTCTCCAGAGCAGGGATGCCCCGGGATGTCCATTCTGAGGGATTTCCCGGAGTGTCCTACTAGTTTCCCAGGGCCCATCCCACCCCCAGACCCCTTCCAGCTTAGAAATTTAAGTTCTCCAAACTCGACAAGTGACCTACCCCAAAACAGCCTGCAGCCTGACAGCTTTAATCTTTCTATCCAAGCGATTGCGCTGGGCTAGATATATGATATAGCACATGCGACATCTCTGACTTGCATACGATACTGAACAAATACAGTAAAGATTATGATCAGTATATCTGGAAAAGAACGCGGGAAAACCAAATGACACCGATTCTGGGGCTTTCTTAGCTAGGAAAACCATAGCATACGCGCAATTGTATACGTTTCTACGAGCCTGTAGTGTATGCATATGGAATGAAACCAGTTATCTCGATCTTATTCCAAGAGAACGTTAAGTCCGGCATTTTCTTTAGGACACGTCTTATGTACGTATGTATGTATGTATGTATGTATGTATGTATCTGCCTGCCTGCCTGGCCTACCTATATACCTATCTATCTATCTATCTATCTATCTATCTATCTATCTATCTATCTATCTATCTATCTATCTATCTATCTATCTATCTATCTACCTACCTACCTATCTACCTATCTACCTACCTACCTACCTACCTACCTACCTATCTATCTATCTACCTATCTATCTACCTATCTATCTACCTATCTATCTACCTATCTATCTACCTATCTATCTATCTATCTATCTATCTATCTATCTATCTATCTATCTATCTATCTACCTACCTACCTACCTATCTATCTATCCATCCATCCATCCATCCATCCATCTATCTATCTATCTATCTATCTATCTATCTATCTATCTTCTATCTATCTATCTATCTATCTATCTATCTATCTATCTATCTATCTATCTATCTATCTATCTTGTATGTATGTATGTATGTATCTGCCTGCCTGCCTGGCTACCTACCTATCTACCTACCTACCTACCTACCTATCTATCTATCTATCTATCTATCTATCTATCTATCTATCTATCTATCTATCCATACATCCATCCATGCATCCATCCATGCATCCATCCATGCATCCATCCATGCATCCATCCATGCATCATCTATCTATCTATCTATCTATCTATCTATCTATCTATCTATCTATCTATCTATCTATCTGCGCGCTTATGGAACGAGCCCTGGCCCCACCTGGTACTAGGGAGATTTGGTATCGCCTGTATCAGTCCCTTCCGTGCAAACATCACGGCTTAGCTGGGCATCGGGTTAATACTTTACCCACAGACTTCCTGGTTGACGAAATCAGAAGCTCCTTTTTTCTGACATTAGTCGATATTTCATCAGTTGATCTCATCACTTACTCGACGGAGTGAACCAAGGCCACTTGAGGCGTCACTGACCCTCCCTTGGGCTTGGTTTTTTGAAATGGGTGCCATCTGTCGACAGACAGAGAATTAGGGGATGGTGTGGGTGTGCTGGGCCCGTGGCGGGGTGCCTTATGTGTGCCTAGCCATACGCCTATAAGTCACATGCCGAAATAGCGACGGGAAGCACAATCCTGTTCCCTCAGGGTGCCCTTTCTCGCTTGTTGAGCCCGGAATAAAACCCACAGTGCTCTGTCGGTTTATACTAGACTGTCGAACAGTCTCGAAACTCCATCTGCTTACTGGGTCCTCTGTAATGGAGGTGGGAGCTCGTTCTGCAAGGGGCGCTTATGGACCGAGCCCTGGCCCCACCTGGTACTAGGGAGATTTGGTATTGCCTGTATCAGTCCCTTCCGTGCAAACATCACGGCTTAGCTGGGCATCGGGTTAAAATTTTACCCACAGACTTCCTGGTTGACGAAATCAGAAGCTCCTTTTTTCTGACATTAGTCGATATTTCATCTATCTATCTTCTATCTGTCTGTCTGTCTATCTATCTATCTATCTATCTATCTATCTATCTATCTATCTATCTATCTATCTAAGGGGTAAGGAAAGTTTTGCCCGATACATCAACCCTATCTTTCCCTGAGGAAGCGCTGCAGCCTGTAGTGCAGGTTATATGCACAGCACGCGCAACACCCAGAGAGCTATATTCATCAACCACCTCTCCACTCGCTCTTCCTGGCGAGAATTCAGAAAAGTTAACAAGTCTCAAAAATCTGGTCTGACAAATGATCTTTCTGGGACTGTAGGATTTTACTTAAATTCTTCTTTCTTCTACGCCTCGAGCAAAGCTATCTTGCCGCTGCAGTGTTGGGGTGCTTTGGTCGTGAGCGTCCACAGGATGCAGCTAGTCAGTCCGTTCACCCCCAGTGGTGATGACAGTGCACAGTCTTCGTCTCTCCTGTCGCACATTTCTGCACCATCTTCACATACTTTCACCCTATCTTTCCTGAGCGCTATAACACCCACAGATATGTTTCCCTCGACCACACCTTCCTACTCGTTTTTGCTGGAGAGAACTTAGAAAAGTTGAAAAAGTGTCAAAAATCGGGCCCTTTGTTAGACCCGATTTTGAGACTTTTCCAACTTTTCTAAATTATTCTTGCCAGGGAGAGCGAGTGGGGAGGTGTGGTTGAGGGATGTGCTGTACGTGCTGTGCATATACTCTAGCTCAGTGAAAGATAGGGTTGATGCATCGGGTGAAACTTTCCTTACAACACTTATCTATCTATCTATCTATCTATCTATCTATCTATCTATCTATCTATCTATCTATCTATCTATCAAGCAATGTATCTATCAATCAATCTATCAATCAATCTATCTATCAATCTATCTATCAATCTATCTATCAATCTATCTATCAATCTATCAATCTATCAATCAATCAATCAATCAATCTATCTATCTATCTATCTATCTATCTATCTATCTATCTATCTATCTATCTATCTATCTACTATCTATCTATCTATCTATCTATCTATTTATCTATCTTTCTATCCATCTATCTATCTATCTATCTATCTATCTATCTATCTATCTATCTATCTATCTATCTATCTATCGTCAGATTGCATACTTCGAGGACTCAGTGTCCAACTCCAGCCCGCTGCCCAATCACTTC
>WBZZ01000065.1:67500-110000 GCA_019918135.1 Paulinella micropora
GACGAAAAATCAAAGTGGTCATGTACAACAATCCAATTTTAAATAATGCACAACGAAGTTCCCATGATCTCCCATTTTTCGCATGTTCACACAATAATACAAAAGGTGGAACTGATGGGTTAGGTGCACCGCTTATTCTTACCTTACAGGGAGATCGCAAGCCAGAGGACGCCAAAAGGCCAGCGCAACTGGAAAGAAGTAGCAAGCAGCCATCGGTTGCGGAGGATGATGGTCATGTAAAATCAAGCAGCCAAAACGCTGGCAGTGATCATGATAAGGCAAAAGTCGGAAAGACGGCCGGGGGGACGTCGACTAGTACAAAGAAACCAACAAAATTCGTCCGCAAGATCCCCAAGTCATGATCAGAATTTTAATGGTGACATCAAAAAATATACAGAAGATTGTAGACTAGCGTTTCCACTGCACGACTTTTAATAATTGAAATGCGATTGCTTTTCGTTGAGCTGAAAAGGAAGCATGTAATTAGGCGAACATAAGTAAAAACAAGGGTGAACAAAAAGAGAAGACAGCAGAATACAGGGAGCCTCGGAAGTGGGCAAGGTGAAATAGTATTAGGTAATAGTTCGGTAATAGTCCATAGTGTTTGACCAATGTAACTTAATATAATGATCTGGAACTCACAGTAGACCGCGTCTGCAGTAACAAAGCTTTAATGACGCGCCAAACCAACAGAAGGCGCGCAGAACGACTCATGATATGACTGGCCGCATATAAGTAATTGCTCTAACGACACCGTTACTCTTGTATGGCCGGCCCATGTAACTATTAATATTGATTACTAGTTCTAACACTCCCCCTGGAGCAAAGTAAATGATAGTATAAAGTTACTGTCTTCCAAAGCAGAGAAGAGGTCACAATAAAGTTTATCTGAACCTCTCCATCTGCTTTGGTAATCAGACAGTCTCTTATTTGTAAACCCTCAGCCCCTTGAACGAGGGCCTTGACAAAACGTTTGAGCTCACTGATATCTGGGATCGCACCATCCCCCTCACTTACTACCCTTACTCGGTTCTCTTCACTCCAACTCCAAGGTAATGTCTTCCATTCTTCCTCTTCCTCAGCCGTCATCCCTTTGATGAGTTTGGGACTGACGACGAAGACGTCGACGTTACAGCCCTAGCTGGTGGATGAGTGGCTGAGGATGAGGAGCAGAAGAAGTAGGTGGTGTAATAGGTAGAGTTGATAGACTCTGATAAGTAGCGGGCTCAATTTCAACTTTCTGTTCAGTGAGAGGTTTGGTTCATTCAACAGTAAGACATTCATTTGGAGATAACATGAAAGAGTTGATGGGTGGTAATAACCCTGCCCTAAGCTTAGACTTGTATATCTCCAAAATGGTTGCCCTACTGTTCTCCTGTGTGGTGTGTCACGGTCTAGCGCAAAAATCAAACCCTTCACCTAAACGTGTTGCTAGCTTAACCCCTTCCCCTACTCCCCTCCGGGCCGCGGAAAGTTTCCACTCACACCGCCTCCCTGTACTTTCGGCAATGGCCTCGCATTGCTTTGAGCTAGGTATGTGTCAGGTGTATTGAAGCATATAGTCTACTTGATATATGCTTGCAACGGGTAGTGGGGTAGCCACCTCTGACAATACTTCTCGGAGAGTGTGAGGGTAAGTGGTCATAGTATGTTGTCTTAACTGTTGTGAGTTTGTGCTTTCTAAATTTCACAAAATAGAGTTAGAGGTCGTAATATATTAGGACCTGCAGTAACTTTTACTAATTTACTTTGCTCCAGGGGGAGTGTTAGAATTAATAATCAATATTAATAGTTACATGGGCAGGCAGTATAAGAGTAACGGTGTCGTTAGAGACATTACTTATATCCGGCCAGTCATATTACTCTGCGCGCTCTCTGTTGGTTTGGCGCGTTATTAAAGCTTTGTTACTGCAGACGCGGTCTATTGTGAGTTCCGGATCATTATATTAAGTTATATTGGTCTAACAGTCGTTAAAATGCTCAGTCTGATATTAGTAATACAAATGCTATTTTAATGAAAAGTATATATTGACTTACGATATACCGAAGAATGACTTTAATGATTATACCATATCCAGCAGTAACGGACGATTGAAACGGATGGTTGTAATTAAGAACGGAACAATAACTGGACCCACTTTGTGGGGGCAGATATACCCACTCATTCCACACAAAGGTGGAGTAGTTGGCATTACTTGTTCTGATACTGGATCTAACCGAATAATCCGGTTAAATACATGTATATATTAGTTACCAACCTGTTACCTAACACTCCCCCTGATTACTTTAGATTAGGTATAATGCCAGCGGAATCACTATTTTGTAACGCGGAATCCGTATTTTTTGGATATATTCAGAGATATATTTTTTGGGAAAAAACTATCGAAAGAACAGGTTTTCTTGGTTGTACATGCAACACAAAGGCATCATGAAGTATTGAACTCTTGGCATGCATAGTTGTGAGGTAGTGTGGAACAGAATTTTGGTTCCAGTTATCCTCAGGATTCGGAGAACCCAGCTCTGTTATTTCTTCATACAAATTAGTAAATTGTTTTTTCTTACTTCTTAATGATAAAAAAGTTTTACTAATAAAATCAAGATATATTATCAACATCATAATTAATGAAATTACATCTTTTATCTTGTATATTAATTTAATATAAATTAACGAAGAAAAAAATTGTAGGGTTCTTGTAACTTGATATTTGCTACCTTATACTGAAGTTTGTGTGAGAAACTAAAAATGATAAATATATTTAAAAATTTTAGTTTAAAAATAATTTAGAATATTTTCTACATATTTTTAGTTGTTTCAATTTGTTTCAAGTTGTTTCAAGTTGTTTCAAGTTGTTTCAAGTTGTTTCAAGTTGTTTCAAATTATTTTTAGCCATTTTGAATTTTTATAATTTTGAATATTTTTAATATATATGTGTGAAATTTAAATAAATTATTAAAATTTTATAACATAACTTAGTTCCAGTTATTTGTCGGATTTTTGGAACCAAGTTGTGTTGTTACAAAAAAATTCTGCTGTTATAAATTAAGCAACGGCTTGTTCTAAAAAACAGAATTTGGTTCCAAAAATCCTACAGATAAAATTTTAATAAATTATTTAAATTTAAGATATACATATTTTTAAATTTATTCAAAAATAAAATAACTTGAAATAACTTGAAATAACTTGAAATAACTTGAAGCAACTTGAAGTAACTTGAAGCAACCTGAAATAAATTGAAACAACTTGAAACAACTTGAAACAATTTGAAACAATTTGAAACAAATTAAAAATTTTATAATAATATGAAACAACTTGAAACAACTTGAAACAACTTGAAACAACTTGAAACAACTTGAAACAACTTTAAAAAACATGTATACGACTTCCTCTTATGCAAGGAGTTGACAACAGCAGTGGTGGAACTAGCCAATACACCCAGCGCCAGAGGTTGAGAGATGGTTGTGTTCTGCATTTGAAAATGCTACCGATGTGCAGTTCTCTGCAGAAATATCAAACACAACTTTGGTTCTACGAATCCTCAGGATTCCTGGAACCGAGGTCTGTGTCTAGTGTGTTTGCAACCAAACCCAAAATGAACCGGTTTCAAAGTGCCCAAACTCACGCCCAAATATTTGAATTAAAAAATATAAATTCTGAACTTCAGCTCGACAATGTGCTATTGGGTCCTGTCAGGCCTATCGCTTGATTCCTCACAATGCAAATTAGTTAGACAACTGAACATGCAAGCGATTTTGGCAAAACATTTGGTCAGACAAGCAATTCGGCAAAGGCTTAAATGAAAAAACCAACTCTTTAGTCAGCAATTGCACGCACCCAAACCAGTTTGACAGGCTGTCCCACTTCAAGCACCAAAGTGCTGAAGGTCTGTGGTGCAAAACCTCAGACCAGAAAGCTTATGTTACGGGTGGTGACATAACATGGCTACACGCAAGACGAGAGGATGTGCTCCGGGAAGGGGGAGAAAGCCCACCCCGAGGGGTATAGGTGTCGTGACATCACGTGCTGCACGCAGCAAAGGGCTCACCAGGACAGGGACACTCCAAGCAGAGGTAACACAACTTCGTTCCAGGAATCCTACAGATATGTAGAACCGATGTTGTGTTAGGATGATCCGTCTCAAGACACAGCCAATCGACCCTTTGCACTATGACGATCGGTTTTTATCCCCCACGTAAGCCAGAGACTGTACCGGAATTGATGTTTTCCCTCCTGCCCAAAGGGCAGAAGAAAAAATTTTCCTTCACAAACAAGCAGTATGAGCAGATGCTGCAAGATCCAGAGGACTAACATGTCGTTCTCAAGCACGAAGCAGAGTGGTTCCCACCTACTTCTTCTTTTTTGCACAAAACACTTTTTTTTTTTCGTGCATTTTGCTGCCGTCGGAAGTTTTTGTGCTTAGAAGTGTTGTTGCTTTGATGCTTTTTTTCATTCGTTTTTCCCTTGGTTCATGACAAGTACAAGTTCTCATGGAAAGATTTTGTCGCTCCCGTGCAGAAATGGCATTCTCTGTGCGTAAAGGATGTTAATCTCGAGCTGATTCTGGTCTGATTTCTTCATGTTGTGATGCTTGTTTTTGTAAGTTTTGATGGGAAGGATGTATGGAGGAAGCAACACAACATTTTCTTTTGTCGTTTTTACTTGGAAATTTGTTGAAGTGTTTACATTTTCATCAACACAATATTGTTCTACTTATCTGTAGGATTTCCGAAACATAGTTGTGTTAAAAATTTCTTTTCCTTCCTGTGTTTATTGATCTCAATTACTTCATCATTTTATAAATTTAATAAACACAAGTTTTTTTTTTCGCCAGATGCTTACTTGCTTCTCGGTTTTGCTTCATTTGAACCTTCAAGAATATCAAGAAGCGGGCGTTGATGCTGCAACCCTTGCCGATCAGTTCTACAACACGCTCGATTCCTTCAAGGTTAATGATGGTTTCAAGACCCCGCCTGGGAAAGGATTCCGTATGCCAATGGTACCATCACACAATTCGATTCGTTTTTTGTCCCTCGTCATTTTGTCTGCAACACAACTTGGTTCCAAAAATCCGTCAGATAACTGGAACCAGATGTCTGTTTGGTTAGGAACAAAGACAAGACAAATTTCTTGTACAAAAAGGCCATCGAAAAGAATCTGACAAATCCGTTTCCTCAAAAAAATCTCCCGGTTGTTTCTTGCATCACAAAAAAAGGGAATGCAACGGAAGACCTTATTCCTAGTGGCGTTTTCTCCTGGGTGACGGAAGAAATTGGACGAAACCTTCAACAAGCATTTCCTCAAGTGCAGGCTTGTCTACTTCGAGCCTGTCACGCTCCTCTTCAATGAGTTCTGCAGCATCATTATCGCCGAAAGTTCCCAGTTTAACTCAGGTATTTGTTGGATCCCCTTCGAACCAAACCAAGGTGGGTGCTTCACTGACAGCAAATAGGGTCCAGTCCCCTTCTTCTCTTGTCCTGGGCAGCAACACTGCAGTTGGTCCCATGAATATTATGGACGAAACCGAAGACACGCAAGGAACTCCTGTTGTTCACGACCAGGCAGCCGACACCAAGGGTAGATTTCAGGCACTTTCAGCCGCTCTCGCTTTTACTTGCCTTGCCTCTTCAGTCATTGAGATAGTCTTGGATGTCCCAGTTCTATTTTTTAAACTTTGATTAAAACTTCATGTCGCCGTTCGTATAGATTACTGTGTATTTTATATTAAACAGTTTTATTTTTCCGGTTTGCTATTGTCTGAGTTTAAGGAAAAGATTTACCTCAGGTATCGTTGTTTCGTTTTTCGTTAAGTTAGCTTCTTCTTTCCTGGCCCATTTCATTCATGCATGTGCATTGTTTACTTCTTACGGTAACATGGTGTTCCTGTTTACCTTGTTAGATTTTGAAGAGTCCTGTCGTTATTTTTCTTCACACAACGTTGGTTCTAGTTATCCGCAGGATTTTTAGGACACGCTTCTGTTTGTTGTGGTGTTTGATTTTGATCGTTCATAGTTTTTGATTGATTTTTTTCTCAACTAAGTTGTAAATACTTTTGTCGCAATTTACTGACATTTTTGTGCTTCTCAAAACCACAATGCAAGTTCTTTGCAAACAAAGTAACATATGTAAATTGAATGAATTTAGTGCGGTGGCACACGGAACTTAACGAGTTCTGATTATTTTTTAGTAATTTTTTTTTTGTTGTAGAGATCTAAATCAGATGATTGGCTTGCCATATTCAACTCAAAAATTAAATTTGAATTTGAAATATACGTAACGGTAATATTTTTGACTATTTTATAATGTAATACTAAAATGTGATTTTTTAATTTTTTTGATCAGGAAAGTATGGTGCGCAACCCTACACTTGTTAAGCTTTTATTTAGTGAAAACCACATGATTTTATCTGTTGTAATTACTTAGTTCTGCGTACCACCCGGCAAGACGTTCTGACCATGTTTTTCAGTAAAAAATGCAATGATATTCCCCGGCTTCCACGGTGCGTCCTGGCCCGGCCAACCTAGGAAAAAAGCACAGAGGGGAGGGTTCCCTGAGTGCGTCAGATATCTCTTAGCACAAGACATATCATAGCTATCTAAGTATATACATAGTAACTTTGAGTGTTTTTAATCACTTGTATAAAATATCTTTTGATACTTTTACTTGTAGGCTACAAACTAGCTAGTAGAAAATCAGCTATTTTTTCCTTGTCGAAACATGAAAATCTATATTTTGTAGCTTAAGTATTATTTCTTGCACAGATGCATAGGCTAATCGTTTTTTACTATCATTAAACTTATTTCTCAAACTTTGTGTTATTTGTAAATGTCTGTGGAAGGCAAAAACTCAAAATCACAAAACCAGCATTTTTATGGTTTTGGGGACATATACATTTTAGTATTCATCAGTTTTACGAATTTTAAGTATTGGAATCGTCTTTCACAACCATAAACTAAAGCTCCACCAAAGGATTTTTGTTCATTTTGCCTAGAAGCTACAAACCAAAAAGTGGGTTTTCACAACTTCACGTGTCTGACCTACACATGCCTGTACATTTTTTCCTGGACCTTTTCTCCTCCAGTTTTTTTAGTGTAATCATGTCTCCCTGACATATACTTACGATAGATACAAAAATATTGAAAAAGGGATGTGTCTGCTTCATTCCTGGAGGCAGGTAAGTCCAAGATGTCGGAATGTCAAAAAAGTTTTGACCAGTTTTCTTCTAGGTTTCATGTATTTTTTAGCTCCCCTTCCCCCAGAATTCAAGCTATAGTGTATTTGAACCCCCCCAACTCGTTTATGAGCTATAGGATCAGTAATTCCTTTCATAATAAACTTTTGTTTGCTTTTTTATTTGCCCTTGAGGGACTGTTTTCCAGCCGACACTGTGTTTCTCAGAGATATTGAAAATTTTCCGAAATTCGATTAAATCATTTGTTAAGACCTATTGTACAACGTTTCATAGTTCAAAATCTAATAAAATAACAACCAAAGACAGATTCTTTAATCATAATCGTAGTTGCAAACCATTTTTTTACCACATTGAATCAGCAAAAAAATGACGGCCCGACCTGTCTTTTTCCACACGTAATGGTGCTTTTTTATACAACTTCAATTACAGATTTCTCAAAAACTATTAAAAATTAAGGATATGCTCACCATAGTGAAATATTTCAAGAAATATATGATGAATCCTATGCGCAAATAATCAATTCAAAAAAGTCAAACCACTCACTAAGGAACTTTCCCTTATGTTGAATTTACATATGAGTTTATGTAGTGTCAAAACAGAGGTAGACTTGTAAGAAGCTGGGTTCCTTGATGAACTGTTTCTTCCGAACTTACTAGTTTTTCTCTAACTGGATTGCCTCATGCTCTAGGACTTTGTGCCTTTGGCTTTCCAATTTGGGAAAACCGGACTTTAATTATCTTCTTGAGACAAATTTGTTTTGGATACGTGGAGCAACCGGATTACATGGTCAGACAAGACGCTGTTGCTTGAATTCTGCGCTTGGTACATTTGTATACCATGCGCAGAATTCAATCATTTCTTCAAAGTTCAAATCCTCACAAGTTTAAGACTTTAGAGGATGATCGAAATGAAGAAGAAAAATAAGAAGCCAATGTTCTCTGTGGATGGACTGATTCTTGTGACGTAGTTGAACATATCGACCTCAGACGTAATACGTTTCTTGTTGCCTCACATTTCCTTACCGTGTGTTGATGACTGCATGTCCTGATCCAATCAATGAACCCACGCCTAGGACATATGTTTATTTAGTACCGGAAGCTGTCATTTTGTTATAATAACAATCTGCAGACTCGACTCTAGTGATCGCGTTTGCGATTTTATCTTAGATTCCAGACAGACTTTAGTTGATTAGTATACTTTATGTGTACATACTCCAGGATGGTCTTTTTTCATTCATTATTGGCGCAAGTATACATAATTTCAGTTAACACAATGGTGGTTCCACTTATCCTCAGGATTCCTAGTACTAATGTGTGTTGTGGTAAAGTTTGGCGACACCTTCTAAATATAGTTTGTTTGAGCAATTCATAGTTTTATTATCACCTACTTAGACTTTCTTCCAATCCGCTGGTGCTTGTTTGTTTCAGTCAATCAGGAAAAGGCAAGACAGACTAAGATATTTTCTGAATACTTTCGGTCCGATAGGGTCATGTGACAGCAATTAGCAATATCTTGCTTGCAGTAAGGATGTTTCCTTCCAACGAGATTTTTACCCACCCAAAAATAAATATTCCGCAGTATAAAAGTTTATAAAGGCAGCGGAATCAATATATTTATAAAGGCAGCGGAATCAATATGTGACATAATTAAAGATAATCCTTCCAGCACTGTGGAAATATGTATTAGACAAAAATGATGTGAAATTAATAATTATTACACCTATCGACTATCCACTCCCTCACCTCTCGTAGAAGTAGATACATCGGCTCCGCTAACAGGGTTGTCCCATTCGAAGCTATGCCCCGCATAGCGTAGGTACGCGTGATTACGCACCTTAGTCCCATGTTAGCAGTGTGACGTCGGTAGAAGAGCTCTCGCACCCCATCCCTTAATCTAACTACCGTTAAACTGCCTTCCCAGGAACTGAATTATTTTTATCTTATTACAAGGGGAGACTCTAATCTGTGACAATATATATCAATATGATAACTGTCGATGTGCAAATATGAGTTGATCCCAAATAACAAAAATTAGAAAAATATATGCGCTATATTGGCCATAGCATATAAAATATAAACATCATGTATACTTATACAGATAAATTGCAAGGTGAGCATTGTCAGGATCCCTCAATGGAGACAAAACATAAAACATCAAATGAGCGTAAATTTACGTTAAATCCGCAACCCCGTAATAACCCGTCTGCACACGCCAGTACAACCTCACCAATGAGAAGTCACAAATGATAACGTGCAGAGTGTCATGAGGGCTACAAAGGAAATGGAAGCAAACGCACATATATATGATGCACATACAATAATGTAATAACGAAAACAGGTATAAATACTTACTATACAGCCGAACAAGCATGATAAACATATCGTATACATAGCAGGTAAAGACTATGTAATCGCAACGAAATCATAATAGCGATTCCCATAAGTCAACTACAGGGCAACAAACAAACAGTCATTGCTGGGCCGTGACCAGCCTACAAAAGCAGTTATAAACATGCCGATTCCCTGCCTGAAGCGCCTGCTTGTAATATGTATATATTCATAGCATATAGATAAACATGTAACCAAGTAACAACTTATGACAACATTCTGAATTAATTCTATGTCTAACGCGCAGCATTACCAACATTACATCAGAAAACATAAACATGAAGGCAATAATATTAAGGTTGTTACTTAACGTGAATTACCTAATTGCATCTGACGGTTGTCATAGGATACAAGCATATACCGAGAAATATGAGCGATCCGATCACGTTGACAACTATGTCTACAATTTAGCTGTGCTAACAAAACTAAAACCATAGTACAAGCTACATGGTGGCCAATTGGTCTTTTTAGTTTACTATCTATATGTAAGGCTATAACTATTATTATACCATTATTATGACATTAACTTCGATTAAGTCTATATAGCAAAGTAGATTATCAACACATGCGATATAATCTAAATTTCATGTATAAACTTCTAATGTCGCAATAAAAGCAAAACAATAGTGGTGACTCTCTCTCCCCCTCACTTTTCGGAGTGTTACGTAGCAAAGTGAGTTTTAGTTGATAAGTATTTAGACATTAAATGAGACAAGAGCAAAATACACAAACGATGAAAATATGACAAACAATATGTCATATACGCATAGTGCAGTATGCATGATACAACAAAGAAGCTATTCTGATGGCATTTCAACCGTGACGTGCCCGGAGATTGGCAAAAATTGCGTACATGGAAGAGACTTAGTCAGATAATCCGCTAAATTTTTCTTCGACGCGATTTTATACAATTGCACGGATTTTGCACGGCATCTGTCAACCAAGGAATGAAAACGTACCGCGATATGTTTAGTACGGTTCTCACCAAGGCATCTGGCTGACAACGAAATAGCTCCAGAGTTATCCTCAAGAATCGGGATGATTCCTGGCGAATAACCCATATCGACCAGCACCTTCCGAATGGCCTCTGCCTCCCTAACCGCCTCATTTGCGGCTATAATCTCAGCTTCGACAGTCGAATTGGCAACAATGGACTGCAACTTAGAGAAAACTGAAATCGGGGTCAAGTGAAAGAAGAAAATGAAACCACTTCGAGATCTTCTGTCCTCAACACGAGAAGCAAAATCGGAATCACAATAACCGAACACAGGGTCTTTTGCCGGATTTCCTTTGGAATTTCCCCTTCACCGAGCTTGACTGAGTTCTAAGCTAAATGAGCAGGGTCAATGTCCTGAAACGATTCCATCACGGGCGACCCGGAAAATTGCCTGTGCTTACGCTCCCCCTGCTTAGCGTAACTCCACATCGAAGTGATAGTTTTGTCCGCTCTACGAAAGAAAATCCCACGAGGAGTAACCAAAAACCTGCAGATCTTATCGAAGCTGCCATGTTCAGAGCACAAACGATCAAAGGCTGAGTATTGACTGCTACGAAAAGTAAGACACCAATAAGAGTACGAAGATCATACTCTAAAATGGGATATCCGGGCTTGAGTGGACGAACAACATCAGAGGTATTGGGGGACTTGGCGGGAATAGCGCCGTCATAGCCAAGCTTGAGCAACACGGCTTTAATATAAATCCTCTGGTGTACAAGGATGCCGTTCTCGAAATGATCGAGCGAAATGTTTTTGAACGATGTGGCAACACCGAGGTCCTTGCATCTCAAACCAATTTTCTTGAAGAACTTAACTAACGCAATGTGCTCTTTCTCGTTAGCTACATGCAATCCATCATCTACATGAAATGTGATCTGTGGTGTGCAGTGGGTTGTTGTTCTTCACAATTACATACGATGCCTTATCAATGGCAAGGGACCTGAACCCAAACTTTACCACAATCTCATTCAGAACATCGTACCAAAGCCGTCCTGATTCAGGGTGACCGTAATACGCTTTGAGAATGAGCCACACCCACCCAACACGCTCAAAACCAAGTGGAGGACGTGCGTAGATGGTGTAAGGCATGATAGCGTGCAAATATGCAGTGACAACGTCAACAAGCCTCAAATCTCTGTTATGAACAGCAGCGTGCGCAACAACATGAGAAATGTGCGGTGATAAGCAGTACTAGTAGGAGAATATGTACGTTTAGCATTAAAATGAATGCCAGGTTCCATTAAATCTCCTCTTATTGCTGTTCTGGCCTTGCAATAAGTACCACCTTTAGGGTCTGGCTTTACCGTATCTACCCATGTTAGTGGTATTATTTTGCTGCCACTTCTCCTCGCCTCTGTTTCTCTCACCCATTCGAACGATTTCAACTCTTCCTGCTGTTTTATCTCTTTCTCTCTTGCTGCATTCTTATCTTGTGGTTTGACATCGGGAGGCAGTTCAATGGCAGAGTAAAAACAAGCATTATGAGCAAAATCGGGCACTACCTCAAGTAATTTTGCGGCAGTCAACATGGGTGGTGGTTGTGTCGACGCTACAGTAGCTGGTGCTACGCTAACTGGAGGAGCAACTGGTTGCTTCTGGGGTCTGACTCTCTTCTGTCCCGCAGGTATGAGATTATCATCTGATATCTCACCCTGCGTCCATGAACGATATGTAGCGGGGTTGGGCTTATTTGGAGATAATACTGACTGAGTTTGTTCTCCTTTGTCCAGCTTGGGCACAACTGGGGCTTCTATGCTGACTTCAGGGGGGTTGTTAAGACTGATCGTACCGACTGAAATAATCCTAGTATATTTCTCTATCTCACTATCTAACATTCTCTCTGCTTTACCCTCTCCGAGGTCTATGTAATGCGTAGGTTCCATTTTTCCTGAGATTGCTTTCAAAGCTCCCCCTGGACGAATGGCACGTCCCTTTCTGATATGTGTGCGCCACTGCTCTCCATATTGAGTCTGAGCCCATTTTTCTCCAAATTCTGGGCAGGAACTGCTACTTCAACTCCCTGTAATGGGTCCAGTCGGTTCGACAGTCTTGCCTTCCTATTCTTTGCCTTGGGGCTATCGAACAGACTGGCGGTGTACTGACACTCTCTTTTTCTGGTTGTGGGTTTCCTCCCGGATCATGGACTTGTGGGGTGACTGGTGGGGTATCCGTATCACTATCACTTTCCACTACCACAACTTCTTTTCACAACTACAGAAGACCTAGAAGCACCCGAAATGGGCGAACCCTGTTTCCTGGGATCATTTCCCACTTCAGATCCCTCTATTTCTACAGCGTCGACGATCCCGCTTTCTTGATTGTTCTCAACATCTCCCCCTGCTGTACGAGACTTTGGGACTGGTGGATCCTTATTCCAATTTACCCTTTCTAACTTCTCGTCCTCTAGAGGGTCTATCTTGAGAACTTTAGCAGCTACTCTTTTTTCCATGCGATTCACATCGAAACGAACATCTCTCAGATCTCCGTAAATACGTTTGCCTATAGGATCAGACACTCTGTAGTATCCCGTGGTTGATTCGTACCCTAGAAATATGACAGGCACACCTTTGGGCTCTCCCTTCTTACTCTCCACCTTCATGATAGCAGCACAACCAATGGGTTTTAGGTGTGACATTAGCGGTTTCTTCTTGAAGATGGTCTCAAAAGGGGAAATACCCTTGAACCTTCCGTGTGCGTTGGGTATCCTATTTTCGATGTATGTAGAGTTCTTTTCCATGTCTGCCAAAAACTTATGGGCAAACCCGCGTCAAGTTTGGCAGCTGTTGCTGGGCCTTCCATGGTTAGATGTGATCTTTCTATCACTGCATTACTCTTACTGTGGCACTTAGGGGACGGGTGGAATTCTATTCCTGTACATGTACGCTTAACCCAGGACTTAAAAACTCCGTAACCCCTATACTCCTGATCTGACTTGACCATTCTAACAGCATTTCCTGTCTGACGTTCAAAGAATGCAACTGCCTCAAGAAAATAGTCGTAAACTCATTCTTTTGTTTTAGGTAGTAGTCCTTTACGTATCCGCTAGCTACGCACTTAATGGTGTACTTGTATTTTCTACCATTGAGACAATACTAAGTAAAACTGAGTATCCATGACTAAGCATTCTCCTGGGGCCCAATCCCTGTCATGTCTGTTCTTCGAACTGTGATCTACTTCTCGCATCTTAGCTAGACTACAGCACTCACACTTTCTCACGGCTTCTCTCCAATCCTTTCCTATGATCGTCCATCCCTGCGCCTTAGCTAGCCTATCCATCGCCGCACCGCCTCTATGTAATGCCATGCGGTGAAGTATAACAAAATGGATGTTCTTGCTCGCATCTGGACGGACAACAGGTAAGAGGTATGAGAAATGGCATGTGTTGTCGTTTGCTTTCTCTCCAAGTTCAGTGTCACATTCGTACGTGTATGGCACATAGTTACAACCATGGTCACATCCCCATCCACAAACACATGCTGATACATTTCCACAAAATGGATAACTTGTGATAGCATTTGGTGCAGTGAATTGTTGTGTGGCACTGTGGTTTATGTGCTTCTTTTTTCGATCCTTCAGTTTAGCAAGCTTCTTCCTACTGTCAACCTGCTTCCCTGTGTGTGGGTCAAAGATGAGGTTAGGATCTAGTTGCTTTATGCCAGGCTTATCCCAAATGTATATGTTGTTCTGGGCTCTGCGTCCTTGCGCAAGAACTGCTCCTTTATCAACTGGTATGGGTTTGTCTAGCAAAATGATCTGTCCATTCTGATGCAATACAGCATTTCCTGAATTATCCCAAGTGGCGGTAGATATCAGGGTGTATGGCAGATCTGGGTTGTACACCGCATTCCTAGCAACTACGTCTATCTCTTCTCCGACTCCCGCTAACTGCACTGACATCTGACCTTTCAGGGATGTAGTTATGATGCTGTTAGCTGCTCTGAACTTGGCCTGTCCTTTCACTAGATTAGTGAACAGTTCTTTGTTGGGTGATATGTTTGTGCTACAAGCACTATCGTCAACTATGCTATCTCTAGACAGATTGACCATAGCATGGGCATTGTGCATGATACTACCACCTTCATTTCTTTCCTCATCTTCTTCTTCAGCTCCCTACAACACCTAGACCCCCTGTCAACCCTTTACACTACATGGCAGCACATGGATCACAGATGGGACTGGAAACAGCTAACCCTAAAGGTAATACAGGTCACACAAGAGTACAACAACGGAAAACTGTACAGGGAAGTAATAACACCACAAAAAGGAAAGCAGGTAGTGTTAGTACAGTGTCGACGACGAAGGATTCTGAACTAAAATGCTACTGCTGCAAGCAAGCTGGGCATATGTGTTATGAATGTACGTCGAGGTGTGTACGAACAGATTGCAGAGAGGGAAAACGAGGTGTCAGACACACAGGTAGTGTTTGCTCTTTCACTAAAAGCATATCAGCAAGACAGGGAAAAACAACTAAGCCTAAGTCAACAGACAAGCCACGTAAACCCACTCACAAGGATAGCTCTTCTGACAAGTCAAGCTCTAAACACAAGCTAAGGAAAGGCAGCACAATGAACAAGAGAAAAGGGCCTAGGAAAGGTAAGTTCATTTGTGTAGGTGAGCAGGAAGAGGAAGAGAACGAATCATCACAAGACGAGAAAGAGTCAGTAGCCCCACTAGAGGATGAGAAAGTAGAGTCACCAGCACAGTCAGATCAGGGTAGTCAGAAAGATGACGACAATGAAGAGACTGAGGACTCACTACAACTCATACAGTGGATACACATGAATGTGGAAGTGAAGAAGAGGGAGAGTAAGAGTAGGCCTCAGACCAACCCTATCCCTATTCCCATCCCACATACTCATCAGCAAGTTAAACCCCTAGCTAGACCCCCACAGGAGTTTAGAGCGATTGACCCCTGCATCTTTCACGTCCCATACTTCTCTAGCGACTTTTTGCTGAAATACGCATTACTAGAAGCACATAGTAGACATTTAGGGCGCGATCTCTCGATAGTTTTGACAGAGCTATTTGGTGTTGTCCCCATTGATACTGTCCCCTTAGAGCCAGTTAATCTTAATTATGCTAAGGTTTGGAGATCAAGAAAGATTGAGAGACCAGAGGAGTTTTTGATCCCAGTGAAGAAGAGGGAGAGTAAGAGTAGGCCTCAGACCAACCCTATCCCTATTCCCATCCCACATACTCATCAGCAAGTTAAACCCCTAGCTAGACCCCCACAGGAGTTTAGAGCGATTGACCCCTGCATCTTTCACGTCCCATACTTCTCTAGCGACTTTTTGCTGAAATACGCATTACTAGAAGCACATAGTAGACATTTAGGGCGCGATCTCTCGATAGTTTTGACAGAGCTATTTGGTGTTGTCCCCATTGATACTGTCCCCTTAGAGCCAGTTAATCTTAATTATGCTAAGGTTTGGAGATCAAGAAAGATTGAGAGACCAGAGGAGTTTTTGATCCCTGATAACAAGGGCATAGTCAGAAAGACAGGCAAGCGATGTAAGTGGACCTTAGGCCTTTGTAGAAAAGGAGGACCGGGAGCAAGCGCAGCCTGGAGGCTGATTAAGTTCAAAAACTGTGTGTTTCATCAGCAAAAACTCAGACCAGACTCTGACAAAAGCCCTGAAATGACAGAAGAAGCAAAAGCCCTCATGATAGCCGCTCTAGCTGAGATAAGAGACCCCGTACTATACGATCGTGTTTACAAAGGGATACCAAGAGATCAGGATGGATGTCCTTTGCCCCCAACACCTAGTAGCGATCTCTAGCAATATTCCAGCAGATGAACTCAAGGTAGGAACTATGGCCTTATGCGTGAACAGTGATAGGCCTAGATCACCTCATGTAGTCAGAATGGATAGTGCTCAGCCAGTTATCCCAGCACCAGCAGAGGCTAGTCAGAGTGAGAGCTTAGACGAGGGAGTAAATGATACAGCAAGAACCGACCGATCAGAGAGAGAAGATGAGGATGAGGATTCCTTTGAACCTACCCCGGGATATTGGACAAACCCAGACAGCAGTCAGTATGGTCAATTTCCAAATAGGTGGATGTCCCCTTCATATTATCTCACTAAATCGGAACTCAAGGAGATAGGATACGAAAGAAGAATAGCTACGGAAACCACAGATACCCCAGGTAGTAAGGACAGGGTAGACTCAGATGACAGCGGGGGATCAGAGAAGGGGAAAGAGTACCTATAGGTCGTACCTTGATTTTAAAGCATTGCCATCATTACTCCCAGCACAGGCGGCAAGTAGTAGCTCTAGTAGCACAACAGGGCCTCTAGCTGCTAATCAAGCTAGTAGTAACAGTAGGACAGATCAGTCTACCTCTGCTAAACGCCCCATAAGTAGTGCAAAGAGTAGTACAGAGCCAGCCAGTGCTAGTACACAGGACAGCGGTAGTGTTCCTACGGCTAACACAGGGCAACATCGCCGCCGCACAATCAACCGGGTAGAATAGAGAGTTACTTCACTGAACTGTTTGATGCCATTCACCGGGGGAGTTTCGCAGTCGACTTCAGATCGGCGGGAGCATACAACTGGGACGAAACTATAAACGTCTTTTATTCAGGTTTACGTACAGTCATTGAACAGTATGTAGTAAACATGTGTATAAGAGGTGAGGATGTAGACGCTACCCAATTTTCCATGAGTTTTCCTTATATCGCTTATACTGATTTGCACCCTTACATCCAAGAGATCTTAGGTCCTGTCCCCAGACCAAGCCCGATTGAAGAGCAGGAGTCTAAATAGTTTCTTACATTTCTTGTAGTCTGACTCTGCTCTTCCTTCGTCTATCTCGACTTGTCTAGTGTCTTGCACTTTGTAAGCCATGTTTCTACCCTATTCATCGAACTAGGACCCTGTATAGCGTCTAGCTTGTCTAATCGACCTGCCTTAGCTATGTCGTCTAATCCTCTGTACTTGTCTACTATAGCTTTCCAGAATTTTGCTGGTTCACCTTCTGCTTCAGGCAACAATGCCATAGCATCCGGATTCAGCTGACATGAGGAAATGAGGTAAGCGAGCAACTCATCTTTCAGCTCTCTTCTTCTCCTCGTGTGATCTTGCTTTTCTTCATCCTCTATCTCTCTTTGTGTGACTGACTGTGACGTTGGTCTGTCTGCCGGTGATTTAGAGGAAGGTGTTAGCTGTGTAGACTCACTCTTGACAGTGCTGGGAAAGACTATGACTCTTCCCTCTAAGCAAGGAATTAACAATGGGTTAACTAATCTTAGCTATCAAAGTAGTCTCATACGTCTTAAAGTCTTTTATATTCCTTGAGAGGGGAGGAATTTTTAGATCTAGTTTCACTTTCGGGTAGGTAGTATGTGAGGCCATTTCTTACCTTAGTGCTTACCCAAGCTACTTGATCAGAGACTTGTTGAACGAACGTCGGCAAAAGGGGAGCAAAGCCACTTGTCCCGACGACTGGAACTGTTGGCTTTTGGGGTTTCTCGCCACAGCTGGGGTCCTTCAGACCAGCCCACTGGGGAAAAAGTCCAACGTCGGCGGCTGACGCCAAACGAATGAGTGAGCTCTTTGCTAGTGGGGCCGAACGTAAACGGGCTACTGCTAGAATGCTCTCCCAAAACCGGATCAAAGCCAGGACTGTTGAGCAGAGAAAGGTTGCCGGAAACCGTCGTTGCCGGCAGAACTGGGAGCTGGACGTCTGGCTTCCTTCGCCACTGTCCACGGAACGTTCCTCAGGGAACTCTTGACGCATTGGTGGGCTGGCTGGCTGAGCTCGAACGGCCTCTAACCACCACCCACTGCGCTGAGACTCAGCTCAACTCGCACAGGGCCAATCCAGTTACCTATCAACCACACACAGTAGACAGAAAATTAGTTCTGCTCTGACACCAAACACGAACAAGACAACGTCCCTCTGGGTGTAGGTGCAAGCTTTCTTCGGTTCTTGGAGACACTCTCCAAGGGGTCCAGCGCAACGGCGCTTCAAGGCTTCATAACCTATTGACTTACGATATACCGAAGAATGACTTTAATGAGTATACCATGTCCAGCAGTAACGGACGATTGAAACGGATGGTTGTAATTAAGAACGGAACAATAACTGGACCCACTTTGTGGGGGCAGATATACCCATTCGGTCCACAAAGGTGGATTGGCATTACTTGTTCTGATACGGGATCTAACCGTATAACCTGGTTAAATACATGTATATATTAGTTACCAACCTGTTACCTAACAGTATATACATATGTCACGAGTCCCTGAAACTCAGTGAACTGAATTCTTACGTTCTTCATTCATTATGTGTTCGTTACACATCAGAAACTAGTTACGGACGGTGTATAGTATCCTCTGACACCATTTGACTTTCCAGTGTTATTTCCCCAGCTCGACCAAAAAACCAATAGAGTTTCCTAGGCAATCGGGCGTGAACTTGAAGCTTCAATGACGGAGGCTCAAAAATGTTGGGGCCGGCTTGAACATGAAATTTTTAAGGTTCAAGTTGCAGTGACTCATGATGTTTGAGGTATTAATAAGTTTTGAACGTCTTGCACTAATTTCATATAAAATCATTTTGCCACATTGAAGTTCAATATTAAAATATTATATTTTACAAAAAAAATAGAAGGCAAAACAAGTTTATTAGCATTTTGATATTACAGGCGTTGATTAGGTAATACCCGATCACTCACGGACCTAATACGTTAGACGCCGGTTTGCTGAGAGACTCCGTTAGAAGCCACGATACCAAACGACACTTTTAATCCGCACGTAGATAGCAGAACTGACAAACTCAAAGGTAATAATGAAACTGAAATAAAGTCCGCGCGACTGTAATTATTACACAATGATTAGTGTCCAATCCTGAATGCCAATATGGACCGTTACGTCCGTTACAATTATCGACTAGAACTATACGGATATATTACTTACCAGTCACAAAGTAATCACTAAAAGTAAAACGTAGTTGTCCTACCAACGCTCCCCCTTAGTTCTAGGTCGATAATGCAAGTTATAAGTAATCAATACTTCTACAATTAACAACTATTGCATATTACGATAATGGCCCTTATTTCAGGTTGAAAAACTGAAATAACAATTACAGTTTGACAACCTCAAATAATAGTTAAGTCTCAAAACTAAAAAATTGCCAATCCTGTTCTAGTCCGCCCGCCTTCGCGCTTCATTGCCGCAATGGCATCTCGTAATGGCCTCTATTTCAGGCTGAAAAACCGAAATGACAGTCACGGTTTGACAACCTGAAATAATAATTCGATACGATTAAAACAATAGCAGTAGGTCCTTACAGTATGACCACATCAGCACGTAAACTGAATTACATTATTGACTCCATGAGTCCAATATAATTAGTTAATCTTGCCATTCCGCCAATACAAAACTACTTCCGCCGAATTCCGCTCTGTCGGCTGATGCCCTTCTTCCGCTCTTGCCGCGATCAACGACCGATGGTGGATGATCCACGCGCTTCGTTCTCGCGCTCGACTTCTACTTCAATGGGGACAACTCCAAAAGATGCCGCTCAACTACCTGCGCAAAACACTGCCTGCACACTTCAAAGAGAGAAGACTCACAAAACAACAACATTAGTTGACTTTGCGTAAATTTGCGTATTTTGCGTGAGATTGCAGACTTGAGATGTAAAATTATGGATCAAGTGTTACCATAAATTTACTAACGAGATATTCGAATTGGTCCTTAGGAACATGTTTGGTTAATACGTCTGCTATTCGTTTCTTAGTTCCTACCTTTACAAACTTAATCTCATTGTCTCTCTGTGCATGATGAATGAAGTGCAGTTCTAAGGGTAAGTGTTTAGTACGTGGTCCTGACATTCCCCTCTCTGCTGCTAAGATAGTCTGTGCATTATCTTCGTAAAGCTCTATCGGCCCTTTCTGTGCTATACCTAACTCTTCTGTGATGTGTCTGATAGCCAATCCTTCTCGTATGCACTCTGCTGCTGCGAAAATTTCCGCGTCATTAGAACTTAGTGCAATTCTCTTCTGTCGTTTCGATAACCAAGCTACCGGGTCTCCACCCCAAAGCACCATATATTACAGACCTTATGCGCAGCATCTGGCCATAAAGTAATCTTGGGGTACGTCATTCCTTCTTGTGATGATTCAGGCCCGTGAAATGAAATACCGCGATATGAACTTTTCAGATATCTGAAGATCCTACGTAGTAAAGCATAAGCAAGTCCTGGATTTACTGTTTGCATCACGCTAGCTGCATTCAGTGCTTGATCAGCATCTGGACGTGTCATCTTAGTTAGAAACAAAAGTTTACCTACCAAACTAGGAATTGAATGCTTTCTAAGAGCGCCTGTTTCTCCCATAGGTTCGGGCTCATGTTCTGCACTAGGAGTGCTTACTGGTCTAACATCGGCATATCCTACATCCTTTAAAATCTGTTTCTGATACTTCTTCTGATGCAATAAAATGCGTCCTCCTTCCTGAACTATCTCTATTCCTTTGAACTCCTTAGCCACTCCCAAACGCTTAAGAGGATAAAATTTTTCTAGTTTACTAGCGAAACGGTCATACGCTTGTTCGTTAGGAGCTGAGAAAATAAGATCACAGGGCAATGGAGAAACACAAACTCACCTTTTCTTAGATTGGATGGTCTTGCTATGATGTTTGGAAATTTAAATATGGGAGGGCAGAGCATAACGAATGTAAATCTGGTTGATGGTATTGATGTTTCCGCCCTCGATACTTCGGTGGTTAAATTGACGGGAGACCAAACCATAGCAGGGAACAAAATATTTACTACTTATTTGGGTATAAAAGATTCAAATCCATTAAATACAGGGAAGTTATTCTTCAATTACAACAATAATACGGGTTCTATTTATTCATCGGAGGTAGGTGGAGCAACGGGATATCCACTATCTATTGTCGGTTCGTCCATAACCCTCGCTTCTACCACGGGGAGTGGAATAACATTGACGGGCGATGTTTTAAATTTTAACAGCACAACAGCAATCAGTGGACTTCCAGCACCATTCTATGACGGCGATGCTTCAACGAAGGCATATACCGATACGAAATTAGCAAAGGACGGCACAACGGCTATGACGGGCAGTTTAAATATGGGCGGTTTTGCGATTACGAATGTAGGCAATGTTGATGGTGTTGATGTTTCTACTCTTGACACTTCGGTGGTCAAACTAACAGGAGACCAAACGATAGCAGGAAATAAATAATTTACATCAACTTTAGAAGTAAGTGGTTCGTCCAATCCTACTACTTTTGACGGCATTGGCATAGCCTTTGATACAAAAATAGGAATGATTGCAGCACAGAAAACAGCAACAGCGACTTGGTATCCGATACAAATAACGGGTTCGTATGTAGAGTTATATTCGGGTAATACTTTAATTATAACAGCAACTGGAACAACATTAAGTTTGAATAACAACAAAATAACAAACTTAGCCACACCATCAGCAACAACGGACGGAGCAAACAAAAGTTATGTGGATACATTAGACGGGCAAAATGTGAAACTAACTGGAAACCAAACCATAGCAGGAAGACATATAGCAGTGGTGTGGAAATTACTGGAAATTCAATCAATTCAACAACAAAGGACACATTCATCGTTTTCAATTCTACCAGTAATATTGGGTCAATTGCTAGTTTGGATATGAAAACTGCAACATATTACAACTTTGAAATTTCTGCGAAAAAAACTTTACATTACAATAACGATTAGAATAATTTCTGACAGCAGTTACTCGTGATATGACAGTTACGTCATTATTATATGTCGATAGGACTGATTTACCAATTATTTACGACTGACCTAATTAATGAATTTGGCATTGTCAGCCAGTCACATGTTATGGTTTTGCCGCCTTCAGTTTGGCGGTAATAATTTTACTCAATAAATCTCTCACAATCTGTTCAACTGCGAACTACCAAAGTGTCCCGGTCTTCAACCCGGCCTCTGTCAACTAAGCTACCGGATGTAAAAATACATTGGGTTATGAGTGCTTCTGCGACGAAGGATGCGGCGACTGTGATCCTGCAAGGCAAGGCGCCTGCGTTCATCGATGGTATTAAGGGGAGAAGCTGGGATGACTGGTTTGCGCAGGCAAGGGCGGATTTGTCCTCGGTCGAATGCTGGGAATATGTCGCGCCTTTGGCTGATGTACTGAGATGGCGGTCCGAGATTGAAGCTGAGCCTGCGGCGGGAGCACCGGATGCGGCTTACGGGGACCGGAAGGAGAACAAGAGAGAGGCTAAGGCGAGGGAGGCAAAGGCTCCTGCGGACGCAAAAGCTGGACCGGGGGCAGGAGATGGCATTACTTTGACCATGCAACAGCGGCGGAAGATCATAGCCAGAAGGGCGCAGATCTTCATGTGGTTGTACAAAGCGCTAGAGTACGGATCGCCGGCGGAGAGGATTGTCCGACACTTGGTCAGAGGCCTGCGCTGCGACCGGAGGAGCTCGTCGGCATCCTGCGTCAACGCTACCAAGGGAATGCGGCCCACCAGAAGCAGAAAAGGAACAGCATCGTAAGCAACTGGCAATTTAATGCTAAAGATGATATGATGGCACAGCTGAGGGACTTTATGAGTCATTGTGAGTTCCTAGAGGATCATGGTGAACCGGTCAGTGTCACACTGCAGATGCAGTTCGTGAAGACCGCCCTGGCAAAGTGTGCAGAGAAGCATTTGTGGAAGCCGTTCTTGGATGCGCAAGTTACCAATCCATCGCTGGAGTGGGACGACTTCGAAGCGGCCTTCGAAAGGAGAGTAATCGCTAATGAAGAGCAGAGGATGGCTACCAAAGAGGAGGCGGCGATGTGGGCGAACGGGCAAGCGAAAGTTGGCAAGAGCGACAAGGGGGATAAGGGCGGCAAGAGCGATAGGCCGAAGCTGGAGTGCTACAACTGTTCAAAAGGCCACAAGTACTTCAGGTGCATGGAGAAGTGTCGCATACCTGGGCACGAGCATGTAGGCAAGTCGTGCCCAACGCTCAAGGACAGGTACCGCAAGAAAATTCCTAAGGAAGAAAAACCGAAGAAAGATGTCGCGGCAAATGGAGGGAGAGACCAAGGACGCAAAGATTCTGGTGCCCCGAGGAACCCCCCCGCCGCGGCCGTGTCGTGTATGGCCTTTGATCTAAGACGTCAAAGGCGAGCAACGATGGTTGATCCTGTTCCAAGATATGCAGTGGGTGAGGAGGAGTACCTGGCTCCGGCGGCGGATGGTTCGGAACTGCGGGTGATACCTAAGAAGGGTGAGAAGACGTGTGGGTATGCATTTATGGCTCAGAATGAGACGAGGTTCGTTTTTGTGGCACCACCGGAGAGCGAGGCTGAAGGGAACCAAAGCAATGGGACGGTGAACGTGGCCGACTTCTGTACGGTGTTCAACAATGCTCTCCTGGCGGAGCTGCATTGGTGGAAGTGGTACTACAATCTCCGCATCTCTCCGGACGAATGGGAGCAATGGACTAGTGGACTGTCGGGGGCTGAACCCTGTGGCAAAGACACGCCGGTACCCTTGGAATGTGAAGCGTGTAGTGTCACCCAGCTTGCCAAGCCCAAGATGTGCTCTAGATGCAAAATGGTGGCGTACTGCGATAGAGGGTGCCAGAGAATCGACTACCCAGCCCATAAGGAGTTCTGCAAATGGACGCAGAACGAAGGCAAGGAAGACTGGGCTAGTCGTCGAGAGTGGCCGCGAGCCTCGGGGGTTGGGACCTCATAGTCTGAATGAAACGAGACGAAGAGGGGATGTGGCCTACAGAAGGCTGCTGAGGTATTGTACCGTCAGACCGGACGTGGGGGAGAGTGCTATGGCGCTACAACCGAGGTACAACGACATATTGCTGCTGATGGGCCCGCCCAAAGAAGCAAACGAGTATGTACAGGCGAGCTGGGACATACTGCAAGAGGCGAAGAGGCATGTGACCTCGGAACCGGAACGGGTGTTGCTACGTGCCAAAGAACGTTACTTCCCCTGGGTATATCAACTGTCTTCGATTGAGGCGGCTACAGAGCAGGCGTTGGCGCAACGGCGTGCTGGGCTAAACACATCAGCTACGACGATGGGTCGAAGTGGTGGCACTAGTGATGTGATTGCAGGACAGGGGGAGTCGGCTTACAGTGAAAGACGAGTTGGACGATGGGAAGAGGAGCGAACGGTCATCACACTAGAGGGCGGTGGAGGTGATCCAGTACCCCGGAATGTGGTGGATGATGAAAAGAAGCCACCAAACACGCCGCCTACGCAGTTGGTTAGCGACAATGCACAAGATGGTGATGTGGAATGACCGAGGAAGGGAGGTCTATGCAAGAAGGAGGGCTGCATCGCGATGGAGGAGGTACCTCTACTGGTGGAGAAGAAGACAAGGGACCTACAGCTCACATGGCTTTTGAAGATGGAGTAATGGCCGGGCAGGACCTGTATGAAGTCTATCTTGACTGTGGGTCGTCGCAGCACATGATTCCGATAGAAGACGCCCTAAGCAAGATTGGACAGGAGGAGGGGGTGGCAGTGAGAGGGATCTCTGGGCTCATCAAAACTGTGGCGATGGGGGATACGTCGTTTACAGGCATGAATGGAGAAGGTGGGCAGCAGGAGGTGGAGATGGGGGAGACCTACGTCTTACCTACCCTTGATCGTACGCTATTCTCATCTGGTCGCCTACAGCGAACGGGTTACACAATAGTAATGCAAGATGACGAATTCTTCGTGATGAGGAAGAAGGTAATGGTAGAGGCATGCGAAAAGATTTTGACTGGGAGCTTCGATGCTGATACGTGTCAATACCGATTTCACGTGGCGAACCCACCTGGATGGAGGAAAGAGAAGAAGGAATGCTCACCGTTCCCCGAATGCAACACTGCGTTTTGGTCTACCAGCATGAAACCAAGTACTACGGTGGACATGAGTGAGATAAATGGCATATTTCACTTCGGGGAGACGATGGCACGTCAATTCTTGAAGCAAAATGTGCTGACACCAAAGGGAAAGGCGTCTACCCTGAGGTGTGATTGCTTGGCCTGTTCTACCACTAAGATTACTAAGCACTCGTCATTTGAGGGGGCGTCGCTAACGCTATGTGCAAAGACGGGAGAGGACTGGAGTGCAGATGGTACCGGTCGTATACCGTTTCCGTTGTACGGCAACACGCCGTATTGCCTGTTGTTTGTGGAGAACGTGTCTGGATACCTGAAAGGGCATTGGAACCACACGAGGGCATCAGACATTGCTGTCAAGCAGCTGGCTGCTGTGAGGGTGTGGTCGAAGACCCAGACGGGGAATGACAAGAAACAGTTCCGGACGGACAAAGAGTGGATCTCGAATGCGGTGAAAGATTTCCTCAGAAGTGAGGGGATTGAGCCCCGGTTACCCGTTCGTGCGGACCCTAATAAGGATGCGTATGCTGAGGCAGGGATTCACATTGTTTTCTCATTGGCAGCTACGTTGCTAACCGCGAGGAGTGTGCCTGTCTACTTCTTACCTCTGGCGGTCGACTATGCTATCTTTCTCATCAACATGCAAGCGAGAGCAGGGGCAAAGATGACGAGGCACGAGATGTTCTACAAAAGGCCAGCTCCACCCTTCTCCATCCTGAAGCCTTTTGGGTGCTTATGTGTGTACTACAAGGGTGGCAAGAAGGGCCAAGAGAAGGGAGTGCCAGGAGTGTTCATGGGGGTGAGCACAGAGGAGTCAGCCTATAAGGTGTGGAGTTACTACAAAGGTAAGCTGGTGACGACGGCGGACATGGTCGTCAGGGACTCTACTGTACATGGCTGGCCTACTCTCTACCCACGGGGCAAGATGGCATCGTCACTGCAACACAGCTTCCAAACTGCCAACCCAGTTCGAGAGAAGGGGGCCGAAAAGGGCGAAAAACCCGGTGCATTTTTTACTGCAAGTGAACAGCGACTGTTAGACAAATTGCTGGAAGTGGTAACTGTTGAAGATAAAAATGATACCGGGGAAGAGGGGTGCATAGTGGAAGACGTGGCGGACGGACCGGAAGTGTTTTCTGCACGTGATGGTGTTCCAACTGACGAAGCTGGGGTTGTGGAGCTGGTGGTCGTTGGGGACGAGGGGTCGAGTAGTGATCGTGCCAGAAAGGTGGGAGCAGGGGCTACTGATGGGAAGGTCGGAAGGGCAGCTGCTGGTGCACCTTTGCCTCGTTCAGGAGCATTGCAGGGTCGTGCTGGAGCGGACCAGAAGAGAGATGCAAGGGGGGTGCCAGTGGTGTGGACAGGTAACATCATTGACACATCCAACATAGTTGCAGGGGTGAGGAGCAGGAAGCCAACGAAGCCAACTAACTTCCGCTCTGGTGCATACTTGGTGACGGTCCCGATTCCTCATCGAGAGGCTACTGCCTCAGGCAAATTTAACGACTCAAGGTTCAAGGACATCGACAAGCACCTCAGGTTGGGTGCTATCGTGGAGCGTCATGTGTCAGAGAAGCCTCCGGGGCAACCACTGGTCCCAACAAGGTTTGTCGACTTTGAAAAGCGAGAGACGGTCGATGGCCCGGTAGTGGATACAAAGTCAAGGATTGCTGGCATTGGTTTCCGACAACCGGCGTGGTAGTACGATAGAGTGGATCTACCGACGTGTAGAGTTGAGTTGGTGTGGTATACGTGTGCTCTTGCGGTATTGCAGGACCTTGATATATTTGGAATGGACGAGGAGAGTGCGTTCCCGCAGGTAAAGCTGCGGGTACCGGTGTGGCTGCAACCTCCGGCTGGATACGCGCCACCTAATGTGGTATGGGAAGCTCTTGGGGGGGTCAACGGTTTGAAGCCCTCTGGCCACATTTATTGGAACGACCGAGTGGTTCCGACTCAGAAGAGGATGGGCTTCGTGCAGAGCATCCTGGAGCCGGTCATGTTCGGAAGGATTGATCCTGAGACGAAGAAGACTGAAGTATTGACGTACCATGTCGATGATAGCATTCATGCTGCAGCGTCTAAGGCAAGCCGAAAGGAGTATGTGGAGAAGCTCAACGAGGAGTGGGGGAACGTGAAGGATCTAGGCCCGGTCAAACAGTTCCTCTCGCTTGAGTTTGAGGTTAGTAGGAAGGGTGGAGAATACACCGTATCTATCTACCAACGCGAGTATACGGAGACGTTGATGGCAAGGTTCAAGAGGAGCGACGGGCGTCCATGGATGCCGGCCAAGACGCCTTGGTTGCCGGAGGGATCGAAGATGGTGCCGGCGCTGGGGGAGTACTCGCCACAGGAGATTGTAGGGAGTTACATCTACTTGAAAGCGAGTTGCCCGGAGTCGGTTCTTCCGTTGAGTTACCTGGCTGAGCATCAGTCCGACAGGAGCAAGTTCGATTATCGAGCGGCGGAGCAGCTATTGCGCTATTTCCTGTTCGTCAAGAACAGGGGTGTTAAGTTCTCGTCGAATGGCAACCGTACGCCGGAGGCGGACTCAGATTCGTCCTTAGGAAATGGAAGTCGCATGTACTCGCGAACAGGGGGTGTGGTGTTCCTGGCGGATGGGCCTGTGATGGTGAGGGCTTCCAATCAGAAGCATTTGGCCACAGGCACGCAAGAGAGTGAAACCTATGCGGCTTCGGAGGTGTTGCATGATCTTGAGTCGGTGCGTAATATGATTCGGGCTCTGCCTTGGTCGGATGAAAACCAATTGAAAGACGAGTTGATGGCGACGCCGACCCTCAATGTCGACAATCAGGCTACGGTGTGTACTGCGCCGGAATCGGTGTTTGGTAAGAAGCTGCGTCATATTGCTCTGAGGCATTACCATTTGACTGAGGCGATGAGGAAGGGGGAGGTTGTGATGCGTTGGGTCCCGTCAGCAGACAATCGCGCCGATGTTCTCTCAAAGAAAATCGCTAGCCCCTCCTTGTTCAAGAAGGGGGCAGACAGACTGTCTGGACATCAGTCCAAGTAAGCATCACTGAGGATGCTTATGCCTTTGCTCATTAGAGGTGTCCTATGACTCTAGTGATAAGGTTAGAATATATTTGTGACTTCTACCTCACTAGTGACTTTATTGGTAACTACCTCTGAAATTAGGGGGAGCTTTACATTACAATAACGGTTAGAATAATTTCTGACAGCAGTTACTCGTGATATGACAGTTACGTCATTATTATATGTCGATAGGACTGATTTACCAATTATTTACGACTGACCTAATTAATGAATTTGGCATTGTCAGCCAGTCACATGTTATGGTTTTGCCGCCTTCAGTTTGGCGGTAATAATTTTACTCAATAAATCTCTCACAATCTGTTCAACTGCGAACTACCAAAGTGTCCCGGTCTTCAACCCGGCCTCTGTCAACTAAGCTACCGGATTTAAAAATACATTGAAAAATAAGTTTTATTATTGACGGGACGATTATTTCGTGGTTTAATGCTACTGGCTTAGATTGTAATAGTAGTCGGATTGTTAATCTAGGAGCACCACAAAATGCGAATGAAGCGGTAAATCGACAATATCTGGATGACAATTGTGTGAAACTAACAACAGACCAAACCATAACAGGAAGTAAAACATTCAACGGGACGAGCACTGTGATAAAATATCTAACTTTAACGAACAACGCCGATTTTAATAATCAAACTATCATTAATGGTGGAAATATAACATATAATGGGGCGAGGATATTAAACCAAAATGGAGGAGATATATTCTTTTCACAGACATCAGGTGATTATCAATATTTCTTATTTACTCTAAATACTGCTACAAGCGGAACCGCGAACCAACGAGGTTATGTGTTTACGAATGTAGCATTTGATGTAAAAGGGGCGGGACTTTATATTTCAAAACTTTTGGATAATACAAGTGCTTCATCTGACATTGTCCGTTTTAACAATGCTGGCTGTATGCGGTTTTATGGTGCTTTGTATATGAACTCAAACAACATAACAAGTGCTGGAACAATAACGGGAACAACAATTACTTCAACCGCAGGAATAAATACAACAACATTAACGGCGAGCGGATTATTAACAGCAGATGGCGGTTGCAAGTTATCTATTCAAAATAAAGTAGATGGAGGAAATGGACAGGGTATATTTCTGTGGGATACAGACAACGCAGGATGGGGGATTTATATGGCTCAGCCAGGGGCAGGTAAAAGTCTATCTGGAGGGTCTGCGGTTGCAGGCAACGATATTTCAGGCTTTGCTGTAAGATTTAGGTCTGGTTTTGCTTCGGCGGATGGTTTTGTGTGGGAAAATTCTAATGAGCAATTGTTAATGTCATTAAATGGGGCAAACGGGACTTTATGGACGAAAGGATTAATAACGGCTAGTGCGGGGATATCAACAACAACGGCAACCGCAAGTGGATTAATAACGGCAAATGCTGGGATATCTGTTGTTAATAGCACGGCAGATATAAGAGGAGAAGCAAGAAGTGGGTCTCATGTTACACCAGTCGGGTTATATGTCACAGCCAATCTTGGAGCATCTTCTGCTGGTGTTGAATTCAGACACAGCAACGGGACACAGGGAGTTGGTTTTGGTTATAATTCAATATATGCTACGGGAAGCAATACCAATCAAGATTTAAATTTTTATGCGAGGGGAAGTGGAGTTATCTATGCTCAGAGTGATGCAAGCATGACGACAGCATCCAGCGGATTTTTAACATTAAGAAAAAGACCATCAAATACGACCAACCCACAAATATTTATGAAAGCAGGAGATTTTTCAAATTATGCAGTAGTAATGAATACAGGCGGTTTATTACATGCGTGGACGACTACACTATCAAACGGTGAGAATAATACAGGATATGTTTATTTGACTGCGGGAGCAAATACATGGTCTTCTGGTTCAGACAGGAGATTAAAATCAGATATTAAAACACTAGACTGTGAGGGATGTTGTGAGAAATTAATGAAAATTAATTGTTGCTCATATTATTGGAAATCAGACGAGAAAAAAGAAAAAAAGTGCCACGGATTTATCGCCGACGAGGTTAAAAAAATATTTCCAGAATTTGTATTTGAAAGTGGAATGAAGGCAGACGACGGAGAAAGCATCCTTGAAGGAGTATCATATATGGAATTTATACCAATACTGGTTAGTGCTTTTCAACACATGGCGGAAAAGGTAGTTAATTAAAAAAAGAAAATAAACTTTTACTTAATATACTACAAGACCAAGCAAATCAATTAGCAGAAATCAGAGCAGTCGTTTTTTCAAATGTCAAATAATACAACTAGACTTCACAGACCTCCACCTATTATGGATATGGATGGCGAACTAACTCCAGAATTAAAGTCTCGTGTTCTTGAAGTAGAACTAAAGACTGAGGAAAAAAAAGTAGAGCACGAATTGGAAGATAACTGGAATTGTTGTTGTATAAAAAACAGACCGACAGACAGCCGACTTATTAAATACTTATTTCAAATGGGTATCATTATTGCCATTATAACCCTTTGTATCGTGAGGCTATCTGAAAAGAACTTGCCATGCGAGGTTGCTAACACTTATGTCGGAATCCTAACATTGCTTATCGGCATTTGCCTTCCATTGCCTTCATGTAAGAAATGAACACTCATATAAATGTATTTTATACCAAGAACTATCGCCGGCACAGATTAAAGGAATGGCTTCATCAAAACTAACACACCAATCACTCATAGGCTTATACACACATTTAAATTTAGTTTCTATTCCTTGCTGTATACAATAAACACAACTCTCATTTTTTTTCTCACTGACCCGTGAGTAAAAGTCGCAGGCCGTCCGACCTAACACAGACCACATAAACAAGAATATTAAAATCATTTTTTTTTAAATATTATACAAAATATATGATGAGTGAGTTCAAATACCAAAAGATTATTTTTCTGATCAATGATTTTGCTGGAGGAAGCAAAACATTTAATAAAAATATTCAAATGTCATTCACACCCACCAAAATGAATGTAAAATTTATCCACTATATGAACGACCAGACAGAAACAAAAACCAGGATTCTTTACATGGATAGAAATTGGAATTATTGGAACATTTGCGGACAGCACCACAGCAAACAGTTCAAACCTTAGTTATAATTTAGGTGTCGTTGGATGGACAGACGGACAATATACATTTAAATTCCTTGAAACTGACAGCGGAAATATTGACACAGGAAATTTAGCAAGCCGAATTGTTGTATGCTTAGAATTCGTTGCGTAGCAACAATGTATGAATTTAGAAATTCATGACTATTTCTTGCTTAATAATATACGATGATGAAGATTAACAATGTTAAAGTTCGTGCTGTAAAACAAGAGGGGGATGGAAACAAAAAAGCAAAAGGTTATAAATTATTCAACGAGCCTTATTCAAATATATTTCTACTCGCCCGTAAGAAGAGCGGGAAAACGACAGCACTCTTTGAAATACTGAAAAGGACAACCGACAGAAAGACCCGTATTGTCATTATTGCTTCAACAATTCACAAGGACTACATTTATAAAGCAATGGTAAAGCACTTTAAGAACAGAGGCAACCCGATGGCAATATATAGCTTTCTTAAATCAGATGGTGTAAATGTGATAGACTATGAACTTGACAAACTGAACAGACAGGACGAGCAACACGAAGGAGAAATAAAACAGGACAAAGAGGAAATAGAGAAGCCACAATTTTTATACTTTGGAAAGGAAAAGAAAAAAGAAGAAGGAGGTGAGAAGAAAGAGAGACCAAATAAGTATATTTCTCCAGAGGTTGTTTTTGTTTTGGACGATTTAGGGAGCGGATTAAGAGACAAGTCCGTAAGTGATTTGTTAAAAAAGAACAGACACTATAAATCAAAGGTGATTACGTCAAGCCAGTATCTGAACGACCTACGGCCAGAAGCAATTAAGCAGTTAGATTATTTGTTAATCTTTCCGGGTCAGTCTCAGGACAAAATGGAACTCGTGTATAAACACTTAGACTTATCTTTTGACTTTGATTATTTTCTTCAAAAGTATCACGAGGCTACAAAGGAGAGATTTAATTTTCTTTATGTCTCAAGTGTTGATGATCAATTACGGAAGAATTTCTCATTAAAATTTTTATAATATTTTTATATAATTATTTTTTTACTTATTATAATGGTAGTGAAGACAACTCGTGTTGAAGTCATTCCAACAATCGGCAAACGAACAATTAACTCAAGCACAATGGCTGGAGGCAAAAAGAAGACTGGTCGCAAGAAGAAGCAAGGAGGCAAGGGACAGGCTGGCGGAAAAATTAACTGGCAAAAAGTGGGGAAAACTGCCTTGGCTGTTAATAAATTCCTTCGTGATAACAAAGTAATCTCTAGGACTGCGGGAGCCTTAAGCAGTATTGGAGTTCCTTATGCTGGATCTGTTCAAGCCACCGCTTCAAAACTAGGATATGGCAAGAGAAAGCAGAGAGGATGCGGTGCCCTTAAATTTTAGTCCGCTTGCGGACAAATGACACAACACACGTGTTGTGTCTAATTTAAAAAAAAATTGATATAACACAGAAGTATTTTTTTGTTAATATACAATGGTTGCTAAAACCAAAAAACAAGGAAGCCTAAGGTAAGACCCCCGCGGGTTTATGGGAATAAAAGCGGGAAGCCGTATATTACCCAGAAGGGTAAAAAATATTATCTTAATTTCGGTAAAAAGACAAATGATATGAGCACACTTCAAATTGTTAAACTTTTTATGAAATACTTAAGCAGACCAAAAGCAAAGCGAGCACCTAAGCAAAAAGAAGACTGCGAAAAGTCCAAAGTCTATCAGAGATTGAACAGAATACGAGAACAGCCATTAATGATCACTGAGACAAACTCAGAAAGGAAAAGTATGAGGGTATTGAGGATATAGAGGAAAAAGAAAGGAAAGCAAGGGAGGATTTAGAGGAGGAGAAGAAGAGGCAAGAGCGTCGCGTAGACGCAGATACTAAGGAAAGGCGTGATGAGTTGGCAAGGATACACCGCAATGAACTATCCGATATCAAGGAACGACAAGAACAAAAAGACAGAGAACTAAGAAGGGAGCAAAAACTCATAGAAGATGTAAAATATGAAGAAGACAGAAAAAATAGGATACAAGCATTACCACAGCCACCACAATATCAATATATTATGCCACCACAGCAGGGACAACCACAAGCACCACCATTAGGAGCACCACCACAAGCACCGCCATTACCTAATTTAGGAGATGAAGCACCATTGAAAACGAAAGAGCAATATGAGGAAGAAAAAAAAGCAAAAGCAGATTATTGAAACACTGAAATTAGCAGGATATACAGATAAGTTCAAAAAAAAGATGAGTCGTAAAGACTTACAAAAAGCCAGTCAAGATATTCAGACGGCTATAGCCACAGCTACATCTTTAGAGGAACAGAAAAAGTTAGCAGAAGAATATAAAGAAAAACTTGAAAAGGAAGAAAAGAAGGCAGAAGAAAAGGGTAAGCATTTTGAAAATGTGCAAATTAATCAATTTTTAATCTCTGTATTTTCAAAAACTTATCACCCAAACATTACTATAAAAGAGTTAGCACAGGCTTTAAAAAAGAGACTAGATAGTGATGGACATAAAAAATTAAATTACAAAGACACTTCAAAGTGGATAATTAACATGATTAAAAGGTTTAATGTTGATGTTGGAAATGAAAAGGAAAACGTAAAAAGAAAAGTGGCGGATTATGCTAGATATGAAGAGTATATGGGTATTAATGGGCAAAAAGGTAGTGGAGCGAAGACATTAGAAGAATTAATTGATAAAGTATTTTCAATAAAAATAATTAAAAAATATCTATCCCGCAATGATTGGAAGCACACAATGAATAAAAAGGACTTTGTAAAAACTCTAACTAGCAAAATGACTATAGACCCCAATGTGGATAAACAAGTTTCAAATGATTTGAGCATTGATGAGGGGATGCCCCAACCGCTACCCCCGAGCGTCGCGGAGCCACAGCAACCAGAGCCAGAGCCACAGCAACCAGAGCCAGAGCCACAGCAAGAGGAGCCACAGCAACAGGGTGAGGGGCGGGGACTAATGACTAATGAAATAGACAACATAATGAAAAAATATGGATGGTATCTCGGAGCGATAGCCAGTGATGAAATTTACAAGTTAAAGCCCGGAAGCAGAAAGCGATACGGATTTATTATGAATTTGGACAATCACAAGCAAGCAGGGTCTCATTGGATCGCCGTATGGATAAGTCTAGATAAAGACAGGAGTGTTGAAGTGTATGACCCTTTAGCACTTTACGAGCCGACGGAAGACTTTCAACAACAAATGAAACGGCTAATCGACCGAAGCCACCCCGATAGTTATTTATTAATGAAGGTTAATCAAGTAAAATAACAATCAAACACCTCAGACACGTGCGGTTGGCATAGTATGAGGTTTTTAATGGAGCGAGCAAAAGGTATTAAATTTAAATTTGCCAGTGGCTACACAGACTTAAAAGAAGAAGAAGCAGAAAAATTAAAAGCACAGAATGGTTATGGTCATTTTGACACATACATATAAAAGATATTTATCTATAATAATATATCATGGACTATAAGGGAAGAAGAAGTTCTGGTATCTATTACATAAATAGTAAAAATAGAATAACGGGAACAGACAGCGACTTTACACACGAAATCAGTATGAAGGGGCTAGACAATCCCACACATTGTAAAATTCTTCATATTTATGTGCCGAAATCGTATTACTCTGTGGCTTCACCATATAATACTTTTACATTATCCGAAGACGGGTATGAGGCTTTAATTACAATACCTGAGGGAAACTACACAATGAACAACTTAAAAAATAAACTGGCCGAGGTACTGACGACAGAAAGTCCGAATGACTATACTTATGTTGTCTCAAGCAACAATACAAACACAGAAGCGGAGGATGGTAAATTAACATTCAGTGTTTCAAATAACGGAGGTATTCAACCGCGGTTTATATTTGATGCTGATACACGTATTCATGAAGTTATGGGTTTTGATAGAAACTCAACATATTTCTTTGCCAATGATTTTATTAAATCGCCAAATGTAATTATTCTAAGTGGTGAAAAAACTTTGTATCTTCAATCGGATTTGGTGAATGAAGGTGATAATCATGTGCTTCAAGAAATATACACAGCAAACGAAATTCCTTTTGGTTCTGTCATTTATGACGGCTCTGGAAGCGAATACGGGAAAACATTATCCGCAAGTTCAAATAATGTATTCAGGTTTTACTTGACGGACGAAAACGACCAAGCAATAAATCTTAATGGTTTGGGAATAATTATGACATTATTGGTTTATCGTGAAACTAATTGTTTTAGTTTATTTAATTCATTTTTCAATCTTTTGAAAAAGAGATAAATATCAATTAATTTTAGAATAATTTATTTTTCTATAAATATATTCTGGTGAATTAGTTAATTACACTACTTCAAAAACAAAACAAAAAATGCCTGTCCAATACGGAGAAGAACTAGTCCATCAGACTAAGGAACTGCTCACGGGTAAGTATGAATTGAACAAACTTACTGCCCGTGAAGGGTCGGCTGATGTTGTTCTCACCACTGCGGGAGGAAATGAAAGCACCTTTGAAATCCCTACTCGTCCTTTGAACCTTGCGAGGTCGGTGTTGCGATTTACTTACACCCCTACCGCATCTGCTGGTTATAATCGTATGTTTATGGATTGCTTGCCTATGATACAAAGAATTGAACTGCGAAGCCGAAGCGGTCAATATTTGTGCAAATCTTCAACACGTGGGCAATTACACTGAGATGATTTGGAAGCCTGAAATTAAATGTGAAAAATTTATGGCACTTGAAAACCACGGGGCGGGTGTATCTAGCGGGGCTATGCTTCAAAAGTGTAATGCTGGAAAAGTTGAGATAGGAAGTGTAGCGGAAAGAAAAGCAATTACTGATGCAGCCAATACTGCTGGAGTGGTTGCTGCAGTTCAAGGATACTACAAAGTGCCACTTGTTAATGCCCGCCGTCATAATGATACCGCTCTCGCCGATAGCACTGCTGGAAATTATAGCCTTGTTAATGTTCCTTTTGAGGAGGCTAAGTATTTTGAAGGTGGCGGTAATGGAACGGCTACCCCTGTCATTAAAGTTAAACTTCCGTTGGGTATGATTTTTGGAACTATTTTTGAACTAGATAAGACTATTGGTTTTAATGAAATTTTGGATTTGCGAATTGTGTGGGAGGGTACTAACCGCTCTACTTTCTATGGAACTGATGCAAGCAGTATTTCTACTGGTGCGGCACAGGTTGCTGTTGGTGCTACTATTTCAAACTTGAATCTGTTTCTTGCCGTAGAGACTGACCCAAATGTCGTCCTTGGTGTTCAGCAGAAGATTGCGGAGAAGGTTTTCCGTTTAAGATTGAATACCCTATCTCTTGGAAGCAGACCCTACAAACAGCGAACTAAAATTTCGTAGTAAAAATGAACCGCTCACAGGGTGAGAGAATGAGAAGAATTTATACTTCTGCGTTCCACAACGATGAAAATAAAAATACCGCTTTTGACAACGATAACAGAGCGGATGCAAAGATTATTTCATATTATACAACTCTGGATGGCTCTCGTCTTCAACAATTTGACATTGACACCTCTGAGAATGAGGACTATATGATTTTGAAGGATAAGTTGAAGGGAAGTGCCATCCTAAACAGCGATGTCTATCATTACAACTGGTTTCATGTGGATACTTGGGACAATAACCGCCCGCTGTGCGATAAGGATACCGACGGGTATGAGGTGAGCGGTCTGAGCCTTGACACTGAGAGGCGATGTGAGTTCGTTTCAACTACTGCTGGAAACAATTTTAACCATTACACTTATGCTATTCTTCAACGAAGTGTGCTTGTGAAAATGTCATAGAAAGATTTTAAAATCTTTCAGCAAAAGGTTTGGTGAAACTTTTACAAAAGTTTCAAAACTAATAAAAATAAAAAAGAAATAAAATAAAAATATTTTTTTGTTTTATATACACAAGAGATGACTACTCACCAGAGAAATTTAATCGCACAAAATCCTGACGGAGATTTCGTAAATGTAAAAGTCGGGCATGATGGTTATCTTGAGACTAATGTTGAAAAAACAGCATTTGGTGAATTAGCAACATCACAATACACACCGATTATACAAGAAACATTTATGTATAATGTAAATACCTCTAAGTGGAACACAAGCACTACTAATGCTACATTAGAGCAAAAGAGTGCTATGGCATATCTAACAACACAGGCTGCTGGAGGTTCAAGATTATTCATTGAAACAAAAAAGAAAATTAAATATCGTGCTGGTATGGGTGTATGTGTCAGATTTACTGCTTTGTGGAATACAAATGAAGCAGGCGGATATTCATCTTATGTAGGTATTGGTGATTCCTTCTTGACGGACGGATTTTTCTTCTCAAGAGAAAATGGTGTAATGAAAATATACCAATTAAACAACTCCAATGTCATTACCGATGTTAAACAAAGTCAATGGAATGTAGATAAAGCAGATGGAAGCGATTACTTACCAGCCATTGATTTCAGTAAGGGTAATGTATTTCAGATTAAATACCAATGCTTAGGTTTTGGTCAGATATCATTTTATATTGAAAATCCGAACACGGGGCTATTTCAACTAGTCCATGCTATACGATATGCTAACAGCAAAACTGCTCCATCTCTTAATAATACTACTTTACCATTCTTGGCTTCGTTATCCGTTGGCGCTAATCCGCAAATCCAAAATCTTAGAATTGCCAGTGTTGGATGCTTTATTGAAAGAACTGAAATTATAAGAGGTATTCCATTTATTTATGAAAGAACAGCAAATACAACGAATGTAGCAACTCATGCTTTTACTATGAGGAATAATACTAATATTATCGGAAACACCATTGCAAATTATAGTATAGTGTATCCAAGACGGCTAAATGTCTTAAATACAGATGGTAAATCTGGTGTAATCATTAAAGTAATAAAAAATGCTACCCTTACTGGTGCCGTCTATGCTGAAAACAATACTAATACAAGTCTGGTTTCGTTTGATACTACCGCAACTATTGCTGGTGGAAATACTATTGCCGTTGTATTTGTTAATACGAATGATGCTCAAAGCATTGATTTTAATGATTATGATTTAGATGATATGTTGCCAAGCGAAAGGCTTACTATAACAGCACAGGCTACTACAAATCAGACTATAGGTATTCAGTATGCTTTTACTTGGTTAGAAGACCCATGAAAGCAAAAAAAAAACGAAAATGGAAGTGTGGATTTTCAAATATCACTTTTTAAATACTTGATAAAATTATTTTTTCTAACTTCATTCATTTCTTCATTTTTTTCTAGAAATGAAAGTACACATGCCACATCGCAAAATCTATCATCTTCAATTGAAACTGATAACATATTTTTTTTCTTACACTCTTTACAAGGTGCTTTATTTAATATACATCCTTCTTCTGTACATGTAGCATTCGCTATTTCTTCGCCAACATTAGCCTTGATTTCGGTAATTCCAGTCTCTTTTAAATCAGTCGCCTTAAAAGGAGTGCTTGGTTCCTCCATTATAATTTTTGCAAGTGTAGCCTCCAATGGAATAACTACTTTCACGTTGTCATCCCTCGGCTTGTATTGCTCATAGAAAGATACAATGTCAGGCTTAGTCCATTTAATTGTCGGCTTTTTTATTTCGCCGTCAAGGTTCCATTTTTCAATTTCATTCAAGTAGTCTTGTTTTGTGTTCAGGTCTGACATGATATATATATAAATATTAAAAAAATCTTTTAGCAAAAATATCAAATATATTTTTTTACTTCACTTTTAATGTCAGTAAATTTCTCAAACCACGGCTGTTTCATAACCCATTCTAGATATGGTTTGTCAATGGTAGCAACATCTTGAATTTTCTTACCTTTATACTTACCGAATGGAAAAATATCCCTTGGCTTGCCTGCCCGTGCATTTTCAATCATTTGGATTTCGTCAGTAATTATCTTCTTAACATCGGTAAGAGAAAATGTTTCTTTTTTATTTTCAATAGAGAGTTTCTCAAACTTCTCACATAATCTGGTGAGGGTGGTCATTGGTCTATATAGAGTGGTAAAAAAATTTATGGAAAAAATTAATTATTTATCATCTTTATTTTTTTAAAAATCCAAAAGGTCTAGTTTCAATCGCATTCTCTACAATTCCGATAACTTGTCTTTTCGTATATGTAAAACTAAATATCCTTTCTAAGTGTTCGCTTGTTATTTTTTTCTTTTGTTTATCTCGTGTTATCTTGTTGTTTTCTATTATAACTACTTTTCCAGATTTCTCAATTCGCTTTGCAATCCGTAATTCTTCATCAGTCTCCAACAATTCAGTCAGTTCATTTTTACCATTCTCAAATAATTCAGTGTTCGTAATACCTAACCCGCAACTTATTACACTTAACATATTCGGTAAATTCAATGCTTTTTTCGTTTCATAGTTCATACTAAATCCTTTTACTTTCATACTGGCTTTACCATTATCTAATAAGTATCCATAACATTTTGGCCCCCCTCCCACACAGGTTTTTATTTTCGCTCCTTTCAATTCATCTGTCCAATCTCCCAGTAGATCTCCTGTCTCTACATCTGCCTCATTAATTTCTTTGTTAGTCGTATATATTACGCTGTCTGTGTCATGATACAATATCCTATTGCCTAATCTGTCTATCATATTGTAAAGTCTCATTCTCGCGTGGCATGTAGTAAATAAAGCAACCAGAATATTTGTTTTAATCGGGTCGCTCACCGCGTCCTGTTTTAAGTCATAACTGGCTTCTACAATTTGGTAGTTAATTATGTTAATATTTATATTATCTACTGATTTATCGTTCAATAGTTTGTATAATGTATCTTTATCCTTTATCATTTTGTTCTGTGTTTTATTTTGTTTCTGTCCAAACTTGCCCCATAAAGAGTTCAAGCACAACTTAGCCACTGCTCGCCGTCCTTCGTTTTTAAATATTTTGCTTTCATCCATCTTAACTCCCATTTTAACTTCCATGCTGTTTATGTAATTTTGTTTTTCTGCTTCCGTATTACATCCCGCGGGATATCCGCTGGACTCTTGTTTTACTTTCAAGAATGTCTTTATGTATTCTTTGAATAAGCTACTGCTTTGTTCTTTCCAGTGTCATACTTCATATACTTTTATCAACTTATACCCTTTGTCTAAGGCCTTGTAAATTTCTGGAGTTGCCCATGTACCAGTTATTGCTCGTTCTTTATCAGTGTGCTTACATTCTCCATGTTGCTCAGTCATTCCGCACTTATCGCATAAGTAATACATCATCTTACCTCTGTCCGCCTTCGGTAAGACTGGGTGTAGTATGCCTCTAGGTGGTAGCATCTTAACCTTAGCCACTCCGAAATATTCTCTGTTTATAATTTTATTTTTCATCTCATTTTTTTCCTCCTCGTTGCTTGGTCTAATAATTATATGGTGTCCGCTTGGATAAAGGTCGTAATACATCACGGTAGGATAAAGTGAGCATATGTCAATATATTTTGCATACTCATTATCATGTCGTGATTTCCAATATAATTTCAGAGCATTCACTCTACCTCCAAACATTGCCTCTCGTGGGTTTAGTCCTTCTTGTTCAGTAATTCGTTCGTTTGTATCCTCTTTCACTGGTTTTCATCAGGCTCCATTCGCACTCCCAGATACTTATTACTTTCGCTTCTTCGTTAAGTTGTTTTTCTCTTCTCATTGTTTCCTTGTATAGTTCACCCATTGTCTTATTTTTCTTCACATTCAAAGCATTGCTATTCCAACACTTATCACATCCGTGCCAATGACACCCGTAAAACTCATAAGCGGTTTTGTTTTTCTCGTCCCAACCATCTACATACACACGAGATTGCCCGAGTTGAAACATTTTTTCACCTCCGTTGAATGCGTGTTTAATATCGGTTTTGTCTAAACCTGCTTCTGTATGCTAACCATTCTACACAAGCCCTAGAAGTCATCCTGTTTTGCTTTTCCGCTTTCAATATCGCAATTGAATTCTCTGGCATAAACTTAGCACGATACAAAGCCATAACACAACTCGCAATAGTTGTATATTGAAAAGGGTCAATACCAAACTCTAGAAACTGGTTTCTAAAATCCATACAACCCTTCCTAAGTATATCAACATCTGAATGACAATACTCTGCGATTTCCTTCGCCATATCAAACCTGTTATGTGCTTTCACTTGTTCGTCATACCATTCAAGAAATTCCTTTCCTTTATCTCCTCGCATCGTGTCGTAGCCGTAATGTTTCTTATGGGGCATTACACCAACATAGTTTCTATTTTTCGCCGTATTGAAGAAGTGCGGGAAGAAACCTTTCTTAAGTTCCGTAAGTCCGAATGTCTTTGGAAAGTCTGACAATGGCATCGTAAGAAAACTTAGGCTGTCTATAAAGCGATACTTCTTAAGTGTCATCATCATAATCTTACCACCTTCATAGATTACAAATGGAGTTTGTCCATTATCAACCAACCACTTAAGAATAAACTGACAATCATAACCGCGGGCATTGTGCGCGATAAATGTAAATCCGCTGTGTTTACTATCAAAAGCCTAATTACAGAAATCTTGAATGTTCTTGTGAATTACTGGCGGTTCCTTCGCATCGTAATACTGGCTTTCCGCATGATTAACAATGTGCTCGCCTGTGTCCTGTGTCGCTTCAAAGTCAAAGAATATGTATTGCTCTGACGGCGGTAAGATTTCTTTTTGGACTATTTCACATTGGTGTTCAAGCGGTTTCACTAGTTTGCAATTTCGGCATTTCGCATATCCGCATTTGTGCTCATCCTTCTTTCTGTAATTAAGACCGCACGATTTACATTTCGCTTTAATATCGCAGTTTGTTGTCCTGTGATTATTAAAACATTCAGTGTTTGGAAACTTTCTATTACACTGCTCACA
>WBZZ01000065.1:122500-153325 GCA_019918135.1 Paulinella micropora
CCCCCCTTTATCGTCTTGAATTTTGCTATCTTTGCCATTTTTTACAAAGTCGGTCGTATTAAAGAGATAACAACATTATCCTCCCATTTTTACATATACGTCAAGTTGCCAATTCTTTTTGTGTCGTATTATCAATTAATTATTTACATTTATAAAAATAATATTACATATATATAATATGCCACGACCAAAGATATACGAAGGAGACGCAAGGAGAAAAAGGAATAATGAGAAAGCTCTCGCATACTATTACCGTAATAAAGATAGATTAAACGAAGAACGGCGAGCCAAAGCACAGAAGTTAATACAATACACGCAAGATATAGAAGAATACAAAAGGAAGATACAGGAGTTAGAAGAGCGACTGAGTAAGACAAATTAATCAACAATTTTTTTATCGGTAAAATATTTTACATCTAAATATAACATATCTATGTATGTAAAGCATTAAATAATTATTTTTCAAAAAATTTATCCTGCCTATCTATATACAATGGACCAATACCAACCAGAACTATTTCCACTCTACCAAATTGAGCGACGAGGAGACTACATCAGAGAAAGAGGCAAAAGAAGATAGTATCTCATTACAACTCCAACCGCCCTGCGACTTATAAACAGATTAACAGATTACCACCCCGAACTCGTCGGCAGACAAGGCTCACTCGTTATACCGTATGCCCCAGGGTGGGAAGCTCGCCTCCAAGAGCTAAACCCAAATACAAGTTATCTCGTTCATCTGGATTATGAAGGATATCACGGACCAGTTAGAGGAATATACCAAGCTAACGTATTGAAGCGAACAATCAATACTGTTAGAAAATTTGTAGAACGGCAAGCCAGATTTTACTAACAAAGAGAAGACAAAGACCTTAAAATCATTACAATTGACCAAGTTAATCCGCTAAATCATATTATCATACCAATGGCACAGGGTGAAATAAACTGTGTGCTAGAATGTATTATGAAAGACTTTCCAAACCCAAACAATAGAAAACGAAAACGAGATAGTGTGATACTAGACAGCTTTAAGGATATCAAATATGCCACAGCAAAGGACATTGACGAAATGGAAGACTTCATCCGATGTAGGATTTATGTATTTGATGGTATGAATATACTGTGGCGAGCATCTACTAAGGAATACCCAAAACAGATAATAACCAGATGTAATGATTATCACGCCACATTAATACAAGGAAAACAAAAAGACATCTGTATCCAACACATAAAATCAATTGAGCTATTATACGATATTAACGAAAACATACCAGAGCCACGGCCCCAATATGCTACTAACCACGAAGCAAGTAATGTGAAACTATCTACGAACCAATACGAGAACAAATGGATATCACAGGAAGAACTCAACAATATACAAACCAAACTCGAATTAGAACATAAGGAGTGTTATTCAATGACAGACCAATCTGGAAATATTGTAGGAATAGTAGATAAAGAAAACAAACTAAACTATAAATGCACAGACCGTTTCAAACACGCATCATTCGTTCCTAAAGATACTCCCGCTTGGTCATTACCATCATACTTCAAACAATTATTTATATACACTCTCATACAAAAACATAAACCTAAGTTCCATACACAAATTACTGAACCTAATATATTCCGACACGTGAAATCTGGTCAAATACCATTTCATCATATCTTTAAGCATCACGCCAAGAACCCAAACAAGATACACCAGATTGATATGGTAAAAGCTTATACAAATGCTTCGTTAGGTAATCTAGGGGAAATGTCATCATACTTCAATGAATACCCGATTGCCCCTCGCAACATAATTAACATAAACCAAAATATGACACAAGAATACTACAATAAGGTAAAGCCTCTACACGGTCATGCGGTTTTTGATTACGACCAAAAGCACCTCAAAGTTCCAACCTTCTTCAACGGCTACACCACAAAAGGAACACAATGCCAACCCATACCCGCATTGTTATATATGTTTGACCAAGGAGTTAAGATATTTATTAAGAGACTCTATGTAGCAGACGACCATTTCAACCCCTTCAAAACCTTCTCAGAACACATATCAAATATACAAGATTATTACTTTGATAAGCCTGGCTTTGAACACGACACCTTAGCCAAAGCAACCAACTTGCTGGTAGGCTCTCTGAACAAGAACATACACCGAACTCAGCAAGTATCTACTATTTCAAAAACATACAACGAGCGAATACATTTTATGATGAAAGAAAAAGGATATATGTTATTGTTCCTGAAACGAGTTAAATACGATAAAAGTAAGAATGCCGAAATGAAGGACGACCTACTACCAGAGCGAATGATATACACATACCAAGATACAAACCCAACGGACAACATATTTAAAATGTCTCATTTAACTGGCTATGTGTTAGCATACCAAAAGATAGTTCTTCATAACCAAATGTTAAAGCTTGTAAATACTGGGCGGACTTTGTTATATTCTAATACAGACAGTATCGCATACGAAGGTGAATATATGAAAACAGGAAAAGAATTTCGCCCCGAGGTTTTAGAACAGGACGAGTTCATAGCACCACAATTAACTATGACTTGTTTCGTTTCCTACATAAATGGCGAACCACGAATAACATACCAGCGACATAGCGGTTTCAAAGATAAATTGCCATTACAGAAATTCTTAGAAACACCACATAAACAATATCCGGAGTTCTCCGCCTTTGAGGATACAGAGCTTCCAGATTATAGCACCAAAGACGAAAAAGTGCTTTTACCAGAACAAGAATTATTACTTATTCACTGCAAAGCTGGAACGGGTAAATCTGAAATGATTAAATACCTAACTGGTCAGCCATCAAAATACACTAACACACATTTCAAAGACAAAAAGACTTTATCAACCGCTATGACACACAATGCCCGCCAAGTTATTAATTCTGAATATACACTCCAAAAAATACTAACAATGCTATATCATAGACTTCCGCTACCGATACCAGTTGGCGAAGAAGCAATTAATCACAGAATAACCATTGATGAAGTTTCTATGCTTACATCCAAGAATTTAGAAAGTCTGGACCATATGCTCAGAAAATACACCAAAATCAACAGACCATTCGGCTGTGTATCTATTATTCTATTCGGCCACTTAGCTCAGCTTCCTTGCCCAGACCCAACATCCGAACCATTCCACAAGTCAAAAACTTTCAAGCTATTTACAAAAATAAATCTTGATACAAATTACAGACATGCCAAAGACCTAGTTCTACAATCTATCTTAAATAAGGTAGAAGACTATTACAAGGTCGGCGGTAATGAGCTTAGCCAACATAAAGCAAAAGACTGCCTACCTAATATACTAACACTTGAAGAATTAGATGCTCTCAATAAGCAAGTTAAGCCACACCCGAAACCGACCGACAAAACCCACCTTTAATATTACACCACTCTAACAACAATGTTAATGAAAGCAATAACAAAATGCTACAAAATAAACAACTTAAAACAGGTCATCAGGTTGTGTTTCGTTGTAATACAAAGGTTGTTCATAATGGCGATATTCACACTATTACTAGGGATATTACCAAAGAACATATATTCATTACGATTGACAATATTGAGCGGAAGTTTGATAGAAAAAAAACGATACCAGACAAGAATCAGTATGCTGACATCCAGCCGACATTCTCATCCACCATCCACTGCTCACAAGGCCGAACAACACCAGTGTGGATAAATCTAGACCTACTGTCAATGAATTTGTTATATGTTGCTTTAAGTCGTGCCACCTGCTTGAACGATATTGGACTATTAAATGATGTATGAAAGTCATAAATAATTTTTTTTGGCTCCTTTACCTTTGAAGCTTCTAATCGTATGAACACCCCTCGTCGGCTTCACTAGCTTAGTATTTACCGCCGTAGCTCCTAACAATGAAACGGGGTCAAATGCGGTTCGGTAGTTCGTGGTCAGCTTCGCAGTCTTTGCCCGCTTCCCTTTCGGATTTACTTTAACAGCTACTCTGTCAATCACTCCTTCAATGAGGTATCTTGTGCTACTGCCTTTATTGTATGTGGTCGCCCTTACCCCAGTCTGTCGGCTTAAATCTTTTGCTATTGTGCCAACTAACGAATGACCCGTAAGCTCTACATTATCCTTACCATATTTCTTTATGACTTCATTAACCAGCTTCTGCTCTTCTTTATATCTCGGAGTTCTTTTTAATACACCCTTCACCAAGGCGACGTCGGTTAGCAGGTCTCGCTTATCAGCACTTCCTCTAAATGCTACAATCGCTTTACCTTCTTTTTCATACACTGTTGATTTTTCTTTGCTGGCAACTGGCTTCCATCCGTCAGCACCTTTTCTATCTGACCGCGACAAATAGACATCCTCTGACAACTCCGCACTTCCACCCTTTTGTTTCCTGTATTCCTTGCTCGCCTTTTTCAATGCTTCCTTGTAGCTTATACTGTGTTTAGCAGAGTAAGCCTTAACAAAGACAATCCACTCGGTCATTCTATATTAATTATTTAATTTTTTTTCCTACCAACTATATACACTCTACTATGTCCGCCCTCACTAGACTGTGCGAGAAGAAGTTCCAACAACTATCAATTGAAAGCGAAAAAAAATATTTCTCGTTGGAAGATGTCCAAAAGGTAATCCACGAAGAAATAAAAGCGATTGAAGAAATGAGAAATGCTCAACCCAAAGACACATTTCACTTCGGCAAATACAAAGGCAAAAAAATAGAAGACATCGCAAAGATTGATAAGCCATACATTGAATGGTTAGTTCCTCAGCCTTGGGTCCAAAATAAGGATGAATTGAAAAAGTATTTATGATTATAATAAATAAATTTTATATAATATACAACCTAACAATGAGTGAAGCCGAAGCAAAAAAAGAAATTCCCGATGAAGAGGAAGAAGTAAATAAAGTTCTACAATATGGAAAATATATACATAAAAAATTGAAGATGTTGCCAAGATTGACAAAGAGTATCTTGAATGGCTAGTTCAACAGCCGTGGTTTAAGAATAAAGATGAAGTGAAAAAGTATTTACCGTAAGAGATACATTTTACCTCTAATATTGATTTCTTTTTTTATAATTCGCAGTATTGCTTTCTGTTTGTGGAAGTCGCTAAATTTGGTGAAATGCGGTTCTTTCAAAAGGTTGTCTTCAATTTCTACTTCTCTATTTACTTCAAGATATTGTTTAAGGATGTCTTTGAATTGTATGATATCGAAGTGGTGGTCGATATGGACATCAACCCGCTCATATATATCGCCACTTATTTCGCATATGTATCGGGGTTCTACGAATACATCAATAGCAATAAGGTCAAGATATTCTTGTATTTGCGGTCTTATTGTATTCCTGCTCGCATCTTTTATCACTCTCGCCATTTTTTTTAATTTGCTAAGGCCTATAAGTTCAACACAGCAATTCCACGAAAACGGCTTACCATCTACACGAAAGTGTTTCCTTCCAGTGGTCAAATTACTTTCAACGTCAATGATACCATTTTTTAGACAAGGGTGATGGGTTATTAGGTCTCGCACGAAATTGCTATCTTCTGGGTTTAGTCCTTCTCCGTCAGCATATTTGTTTATTATTCTTCTTATGTAGGATTTGATAGATGTTTTTGTTAGAAACTGCCTACCACCCACAACATACAACTTACGACTATACATATCTCCTCTCCTATATTGTATAGAAAAAATATTACAAAAATAAATATATATTCACATCAATGGTCTTCTAAGAAATTAGCAATAACACTCACATTTCCTCCATTATTAGCGGTAGCGACAGACTTTTGTTAAAATGTTAGATTTTCACCAGGAGAAAGTTGAATGTCGTAAGTTCGCAGGTCAATAAGCTGGCTTAAAGTAGCATTAACATACAGTTTAAGAATGACATCAGTTATAGTGGCACCGCCGAGAGCAGTCGCACTAGTATCTTTGGACACGATTGAAGTTGTGGCATCAATATCAGCAAAGTTCTCCGCCGTAAGTGTTCCAGTTGTTTTCACAATTCGCACTATATTAAGTTTGCTGTCTTCGTTTGATATGCTCACGAGGGATGGATAAACGATTGAATAATTCGTAGCACCACCATTAAAAGTTGTTTTATTTTTTATGCTGAGAATTGTGCTTTCCGTGGTGCTCGCCGCCTTACTTCCTTCCGCTTCGTTTGATATGCTTGAATTAATAGTGTTAGTTCCTTCTATGAATAATCTAACACTCGCGGTTTTAAGGTTTTGAATTCCATTAGAAGCATCATTCCTCATTAGTGCTGTAAATGGTAATGTTGTGTTTCGCAGACTGACACCAGTGTTGGCATTCGCATACTTAATCATATGGACTTGCTGGAATTTGCCAGTCGTGGGGTTCTCAATTGAAAACTTAATAGCACCAAATCCTAAATACTGGAATTGAATTTGAGATACATTTCCCTTATTCCAAAGAATGACGGGCATATCTTTGCTTCCATCACAAGGGTCATCCCAGGTTGCTTGCGGGATATAAGTAGTCGCTCCTCCTTTGGCTTGTAGAATATTCATTCCAACATCAGTTTTATAAAAATAGAAACCATTTGAAAAATCACTTTCACCAATTCCTACACACGAATAATATGTTTTCGTATCATCGGTCGTCCATAAAGCGGTGAAGCGGGCTACTACACCCATACCAGTCCGATATTTTATTCTTCTTTTACTTGTTAGGATGGCGGTTGAAGTATTGTTTGCTTGTGTTTTCAATTCAGCCATATTAGCATTAAATGAAACTGTCGCATTAGTTTGAGTTAATGTCCATATCCGTGTATTAACAGTGTAGGGAAAAATCTCCTGAACAACTGGTGTTAATTGACTAGTTAATGCTTCGCCGAAAGCGTTTTTCATATTATTAGTTTCAATACTTCCATCATATCCGACTTTGACATTTACGAAGTCTCCGTTAGGGTCTTGTGCTATCAAATTTCTCTGATGGGTCGTCATAATTCCTATATTATAAAAAAATAAATAATCTATCAAAATTAATTACTACATCTTAACTCATCAAAATTTCAATTCCCTTAACAAGCACACTTCGTTGAAGAATAGCATAAATGTAATGGTTGAGATTAGTTATGGCATTACCACTCGCATTAGGACTTACAGTTGAAGAGAATTCATATCGCCTCTCGGTGTCTAGGCTCAAACCGCTTACCTCATAGCCGTCAGTATCCTTATCACATAGAGGGCGGTTGTTATCCCAAGTATCAACGTGGAACCAGTTGTAATGATAACATCAGAATTCAAAATAGCACTTCCCTTCAACTTATCCTTCAAAATCATATAATCCTCATTCTCAGAAGTGTCAATATCAAACTGTTGAAGGCGGGTTCCATCAAGTGTTGTATAATAAGTAATAATTTTCGCATCTCCCCTATTATCATTATCAAAAGCGGTATTTGAACTCTCAGTGTTGTGAAAGGCGGATGTATAGATACGACGAATTCTTTCACCCTGCGAGCGGTTCATTTTGATAACAAAATTTTGCTTAGTAGATGAAAGACTTTGCTTCCACGAGATAGGATACTCAATCTTGAATGGAAAGCCCTCACCCGCAATCTTTTGCTGGACACCCAGGATGACATTTGGGTCTGTTTCCACTGATAGGAACAAGTTCAAGTTTGAAACAGTTGCTCCAACAATAGTCGCAGAGGCTCCCGCAGCCACACTCTTCGCATCTGTTCCATAGAAGAAAGCACGATTGGTTCCTTCCCACACAATTCGCAAGTCCAGGATTTCGTTGAAGCCGATAGTCTTATCCAATTCAAAAATGGTGTCAAACAACATACCCAAAGGAAGTTTAACATTAATAACTGGGCCCTCAGTCGCATTAGCACCTCCCTCAAAATACTTGGCTTCTTCATATGCCACATTAACAAAACTAGCATTACCTGTTCCATTAGCAACGAGCACGTCATCCTTACGACGAGCGGTAATAGCAGGATGGTCAAAGGCATCAGCCAGTTCGGCCTGTATGGTAGTGGATAAGGCACGAAGATTGTTCTTGACGGTGTTAATTTTTGTTTCAAGGTCAATAAGTCCAGCATTTATGTCTCCTACAGCATTTCCAACTAGAGCGGTATGTGCCGCAATATCACCAACTGCGGCGGTTGCTGTGGTGTTCATAGAATTAATTCTAGCATAACTTGTTGCTTTTGTCGCAAATGTGGTTGGGGCATTACACTTTTGTAGCATTCCACCACTAGACGACCCAGCCCCGTGATTTTCAAGTGTCATAAATTTTTGATAGCAAGTTTCAGGCTTCCATACAATCTTTGTGTAGTTGCCGACATTTTGGAGATTACATAAATACAAACCGCTTCGGGTTCTCAATTCAATGGTTCTAATCATAGACAGACAATCAATAAAAATACGATTATAACCCACAGATGCCGCAGGGGTGTAAGTAAATCGCAACACAGACCTCGCAAGGTTCAAAGGGCGAGTAGGGATTTCAAAGGTGCTTTCATTTCCGCCCGCGGTGGTGAGAGTAATATTCGCTGACCCTTCACGGCTAGTAAGCTTATTTAACTCATACTTACCCGTGAGCAGTTCCTTAGCCTGATGGACGAGTTCGCCCCCGTATTGGACTGACATTTTTTTGTAAGTGCTTTTTTTCAAAAACCACTTACAATCTCAAAAAACGATTTTCAAAAGGTTCTATATCTTATAGATAAAAAAATAAATAAATAATTCTAAATTACCTTACTAACCTCCTGCGGGGTTGTAGGGGGGGCAGGCACCTACCGAGATTTCAACAAATTAAAAAATGAAGGAAATAAATTAAAATAATTCGTTTCACTGTAAATCAACAAAGTCATTACAATACCCAAACCGTTTAGGTTAATCGGTTGGTCGTTTTCGTCAGTCAAGTAAAACCGATAAACATTGTTTGAGTTTGTAGATAGTCGTTTTCCATATTCACTTCCCGAGCCGTCGTATATAACAGAGCCGAACGGGATTTCGTTAGCTGTATATATTTCTTGGAGCACGTGATTATCACCTTCGCCAATGAGGTCCGATTGAAGATATAATGTTTTTTCACCAGTCAAGATTATGACATTCGGCGGCCTAATGGTATTATTAGCAAAGAAATATGTTGAGTCGCGGTCAAAACCCCTTACTTCGTGAATACGAGTTTCGTTGTCAAATATAAACAGCGGTTGAATTCCTCCATTGTTAGCTACGGTAAATAATAGCTTGCCGTCTTCTGGTTCTGTGTTGGTATTGTTGCTTGTTATTGTATATGTGTAGTCGTTGGGACTGTCCGCCGTTAGCACTTCGGCCAGCTTATTTTTTAAGTTGTTCATTGTGTAGTTTCCTTCGGGTATCGTAATGAGCGCCTCATATCCATCTTCACTCAGAGTAAAAGTGTTGTAAGGACTTGCCACAGAGTAATATGATTTCGGCACATAGATATGAAGTATTTTACAATGTGTTGGGTTATCTAAACCTTTCATATCAATGGAGTGAGTGAAATCGCTGTCTGTGCCGTTTATCCTATTTTTACTGTTTATGTAATAGATACCGCTACTTCGCCCTCCTCTATAATCCATCACCTCTATTTTTGGATATATAATAGAAAATATATTTTTGTTTTAATTGGTTATATGTATGTATCAAAGCCATAACCTTTCTGTGCTTTCAACTTCTCCGCTTCCTTCTCTTTTAAGTCAGTCCATCCGCTGGCAAATTTAAAACGAGTTCCTTTCGCTCGCTCTAAAAGAAACCGCATACTATGCCATCCGCAGGTATCTGAGGTGTCGCTTTGTTGCTTAACTTGATTGACCTTCATTAATAAATAACTATCAGGACGGCTTTTATCTAATAGCTGTTTCATCTGGTGTTGGAAAAGTTCAGTCGGTTGATATTCTGCTAGCGGGTCGTAGATTTCAACACTCCTTTCGCCGTTTATGCTTACCCAGACAGCCATCCAATGTTGTCCTGGTTGCGAACTTTTTTGTGTGTTCATAATAAAACCATACTTCTTTCTTTTTTCTGGCCTTAACTGGTTGATTTGGTCGCTGGCTATCGTGCCCAAATACCAATTATGTTTTTTCATTATGTTGTCTATTTCATCAGTCCTTAATCCTTTACCTATTCCAGACTGAGCATCCGATTCTGGTTCTGTCTCTGCTTCGGTCATATTTGCTTGCTCTTGTATAGCTGGTTCTTCTGCTGTATTTTCTTCTTCTACTTTTCCTTCTACTCCTTTTTCTTCTTCTACTACTGGATTTTCTACTTTGGCTTCTCTGTCTTGTTCTTCTTTTCTTTTTTGAACCGCACCTTCCACCCATAAATCAAACGACGACCAAGCCTGGTCTGGCGACACCATTCCATCGTTTATAATAGGACTTGTGTATAGCAATTTTTTCAACATTCCTGAATAATTTATTCTTCCTCCTTTTGCTGGTTTAATATCTGGTATATCGTGTCCAACATATCGTAGTTTTCTAACAATTATTTCATTACCAGGCTTTCCTAATCTATTCCGTTTCTGTTTTATCGGCTCAGCGAACATATTATCAATCAATTTTTCCTTTTTAGTTTGCTTATGTTTCTCTTCTTCCGCATCCTTTACAACAACTCCTCTCCGTCTTTTTGGAGGTCGTCCTTTGGGTGGTGGTGGTTTTATCATAGGCGGAGCGATTGGTGCCATTAATAAACCCTGCCTATGCAGTCGTTCAGCATTTAGTTCCTGGATAAGTCGTTGTTCCTTTTTCATTTCCCTATCTATGTCTTCCTGTCTTTCCTTAGCATCGGCGAGGTCTTTTCTTTCCTGCCTTTTCTTATCCTCTTCCATTTCATCCCGTGCCGACTTTTCTTTTTTATCAATCGCCTCAATGAGGTCATACTTTTCTTTTTTAAGTTTGTCTAGGTGGTCTTGAATTGCTGTTCTCGTGTTCTGTTCAATCTCCGACAAGCTTTCAACTTTTTTCTTGTCTTTATGTGTCGGCCACGGTTTCTTTGATTTTGGTTTGTTTAAGTATTTCATAAACAGCTTAACGATTTGAAGTGTTGATAAGTCATTTGTTTTCTTTCCAAAGTTTAGATATGCTCGTTTGCCTTTTACTTTGATATATGGCCGACCATCTTTCGTTCTGTATATCCTCGGGGGTCTTTGTTTAGGTTTTTTTCTTGTCTTCATATTGTATATATTGTTAGTAAAAAAAATAATAGAAAGTTTAGTTTAATATTATCTGTGGGTTTAAAATTTAAGTGCCCCACGACCTCGTTGCTTGCCGTATCCCATATCGCTCGCAACCTTTTGAACTTTGCCAGCATAGGGAACACCAACTCTATCCAAAGCACCAGCTAAGCGAGAGATTGTTTTGTCTTTTTTCAAATAGTTATTAATATTCCTAAATGTATTGCCGACCTTGTCCCAATTAATTTTCCCCCCTTTTTGACAACAACCCTTTTGTTTCTTGCGACCGCTTTTCTTTTTTCCGCCCGCCATTGTGCTTGAATTTCTTGTTATTTTTCCTACTGTTGGAATGACTTCAACCCTTGTTGTTTTCACGACCATTATAATATATAAAAAAAAATAATTAAATAAAATTACAAAAATCGCTTGTTGAAATTATAGACTATCGCAAGCGATAGTTGAAATTCTGCCTCAGCTCGTCCGATACCGCATCCACATACAAAAAGTTAAACCGTTCCTTTGTCGCCTCGTGGTATTTTTCAATGAAGTATTCAAGGTCGTAGCCGAGGTCCAGATGTTTATACACGAGTTCTATCTTATCCACACTCTGTCCTGGAAAAATAAGAAGGTAGTCTAGCTGTTTAATCGCCTCAGGTTTTAGGTCGTTAAGATACTGCGAGCTCATAATTACCTTTGACTTGTAGTGTCTATTTTTTTTCAACAGGTCGCTTACGGACTTATCCCTTAACGAGCTACCTAAATCATCTAAGACGAACACGACTTCTGGTGTAATGTATTTGCTCGGTCTCTCAGCGGGTGGTTCTTTTTTTTTCTTTTCCTCCTTACCAAAATAAATAAACTTCTGCTTTTCTACTTCCTCTTTACCGTCTTGAATGATGTCGCCCTCTTCTTGCTCCTCATCTGGCTTATTTAGCTTGTCTAACTCGTAATCAATCACACTGTATCAGTCCGTTTTCAAATATGTGTATATAGCCATCGGGTTTCCCTTCTTCTTGAAGAACTTAACCATTTCTTTGTAAATGTGGTCCTTGTGTATCGTGCTGGCAATAATAACAATACGGGTCTTTTTGTCGGTCGTTCGTTTCAGGATTTCAAACAGTGCGGTCGTCTTGCCACTCTTCTTGCGAGCGAGAAGAAATATATTGGCATACGGTTCATCAAATAACTTATATCCTTTTGCCAACTTGTCTCCATCTCCGTTTTGTCTGACTGGTCTAACTCGTATATCGTTAATTTTTTCCATTGTAAGAGCTTTTTTTTCAAAAAACCTCCTACGACCTCAAAAACTACATATAGAAAAATATATTTTTTATTTACCTGCGGGGTTATAGGGGGAGCAGGCCCCTATGCCAGAAATTATAAACAAATAACAATTCTTCCAGCTAGTTGGTCGGTCTCAATATTACCGCTGTCTGTTTTAAGCACTTTAAAAGTATATTGCCTGTCGGGCCAACCCCGCGCATGGCTCCTACTCGGTACGACTACCTCTGATTGGCTGCCTTGGACTGACTTGGTGTTCCGACGTGAGTTTAGTGACCAGTGGATATGGCAAATGGTCACTACTCTCGACGTCGGCCCACTTATGCCACCGCTGCAGCTGGCCCGGTAGTCCTCCGTCGCCACTACCCAGTGGTGTCCTGACAAATGGGAAAGGTTCAGAGACTAGACGGGAGTGGGATCTTCCTGTGTGCGGGTAGGCACATAAGCAGGGAGATCTTAAGGTATAGTCCGGCCGCCGCGAAAGTGGTCGCCTTGGATGAAGCTCGAGGGTTGGTGTACCCCTCGGGCCCGAGCCTTGGCGGGGCACGTGATCACGGACACGTGTCTGGGTTGGTTCTACGGCCCTCTAGCCAGGGAGGGTTGTAGAACCTTCAGACTGCATACATTCTAAGCTTAGTGCTTCCTCCCAGCCCGCTACCCAGCCTCCGTCTGGAGGCGGGGTGGAATGGATGCCTATGTCTTCGGATATGCAGAGCTGATAGACCAAACATATCTATCTATCTATCTATCTATCTATCTATCTATCTACCTACCTATCTATCTATCTACCTACCTATCTATCTATCTATCTACCTATCTATCTATCTATCTATCTATCTATCCATCCATCTATCTATCCATCTATCTATCTATCTATCCATCTATCTATCTATCTACCTACCTACCTACCTACCTACCTATCTACCTACCTATCTACCTATCTACCTACCTATCTATCTATCTATATATCTATCTATCTATCTATCTATCTATCTATTGTCTATCTATCTATCTATCTATCTATCTTTCTCTCTATCTATCCATCTATCTACCTATCTATTTGTGTATTAGGTTTCAATGACGTAATAACTTAATGGATTAAGCATTTACATCATGACTAATAATTATTTCTGATAGTTAAATGACGTTACCGTCTCCGGGCCATAGTTGCAATCAATGGGCAAAACCTTCGTAACTTCTTGAAGATAAACCGGCACTCGGGGCGTGCCCCTCCTGCCGGCTTGCGACTTCCACGAAACAGAAATTTAACAATACTGAACTATTCCCGCCAGTCCAACTCAGCCGACGTCACACAAAAGATGTATTACTGGGTACATTCAAGTGTCAAACTCAGCCATCAGATTTCAGATTAGCAGTCAGATTTTAGATAAGCTGCCAGAATTCAAATTAGTTCAATTTAACGGTAAAAATGATACAGATTTTGCGGACGTATATAGCCGTTAAATTGAACTAATTTGAATTCTGACCACTAATTCGAAATCTGACCGCTAATCTGAAATCTGACCCTAAATAAAATTCGATGGCTGAGTTTGACACTTGAATGTACCAAGTAATATTAATACCTCTAAAAAATTGACCCAGCCTACTACACCCAAATTGTAGCTGAGATTGGAAATGTTCGCTGTGTTGCTGTCAGCGAATGTGCAGATAATGCCGATGCGGTCCATATAAAGGATTTTCGTTTTCGTTTCCGTCGTGTCATTCATATAGTGGATAAACTTGACATTCATTCTAGTCGGGGTAAAGCTCAATTGAATTTTTTTGTCAAATGTCTTGCTACCGCCGCCCGCAAAATCATTACTTAGAAAAATAATCCGCTGATATTTATAGTCTGCCATCGTGATGCCCTCTATACTAATCTTTATAAACTTTTTATTAATTAATATTTCTGCTCGGACCGCTTGTGATTTCTATTCGCGGGTTAGTGATAAAAAAAATGAAAGTTGTGTGTGGTGTATTCAAAAAGGAATAGAAACCAAATTATAAGCCTTTTAGTGATTGGTGTGTTAGTTTTGATGAAGCCATTCCGCTAATATGCTCAAATGATGCTTCTTGGTATAAAACTCAACTATACGAGTGTTCATTTCTTACTTGAAGATGGGCTAGGAAGGCATATACCGATAAGTAGTGTTAAAATGCCCACATAAGTGTTGGCTGTCTCGCACGGTAAGTTCTTTTCAGATAACCTCACGATACAAAGGGTGATGATGGCAACGATGATACCCATTTGAAATAAGTATTTAATAAGTCGGCTGTCAGTTTTTCGCTTTGTCAAACAGAAATCCCAGCTGTCCTCGTATTCGTGGTCTAATTTTTTTCTTCCTGCTTAATTTGGACATCTAGCACACGGTTCTTCAACTCTGGTGTGAGATCTTCCGTCTCTGTGATTGGTGGTGGTGGGTGTAATCTAGGGGGCATTAGTAGGAAATACGACTGCTCTGATTTCTGCTAATTGGTTTGCTTGGTCTTGTAGTATATTAAGTAAAGTTTTATTTTCTTTTTCTAAATTAACTACCTTTTCTGATAATTGTTGAACCGCCTTAACTAACGGGGCGATAAACTCGGAATAACCTATACCATAACCGACATCACCACTATCAATACATTTGACATCTTCTGGATTAACACTCACACCTTTCAATTCGTATTCTTTTCTTTGCTTGGGACACGGAACCATAATTGTTTCTTTTATAAAACCACCAAAATCTAGCATATCCATTTCTGTTAGTATTTCTTCTAATTCCTGTGCTATTAAGCCAGTCCTACATTTCTTGTTGTCATCAATCATACGATAGCAGACTGGATTTAACTTGTTGATAAAATCCAAACCTAAGCAATCCTTTATATCTTCTTTTTTTTCTCCTGTCTGAATATTGAATAGGATTAGACAATACCCATAATTGCCCATCGCTCGCTCTTAATGACATTAAAGCAGTATTTGAATTATTCTCCCATATGAACCCACTCGTTGAAGAACCATTCACTCTAAATATAATAGAATAAGAAGTTAATCCTCCGCCTACTCCTCCTGCTGGTGCTGTTCCTCCACTTAATGATTTATTATTCCCAGACTGAGACATATAAATCCCCCAGTTTGAATCAGTAGCATCCCATACAAATATTCCTCTCGCATTCGTCCCGTCTGTTTGTCCTTGAATTGCTATTTTAGCCCCATTAGTTGATGCTAACGCAGATGATAGTGTGCCTGTGTATGTAATTCCCGCATTTGCTGTTATTAATCCACTCGCAGTTAATGTTGTTGTTGATATACCCGCATTTGCTGTTATTAATCCACTCGCAGTTAATGTTGTTGTTGATATACCCGCATTTGCCGTTATTAATCCACTCGCGGTTGCCGTTGTTGTTGATATCCCCGCACTAGCCGTTATTAACCCTTTTGTCCATAAAGTCCCGTTTGCCCCATTCAATTACATTAACAATTGCTCTGCTGAATTTTCCCACACAAAACCATCCGCCGAAGCATTACCACTCCTAAATCTTACAGCAAAGCCTGAAATATCGTTGCCTGCCACCGCTGTTCCTCCACCTAATGATCTACCAGCCCCCGGTTGAGCCATATAAATACCCCATCCTGAGTTGTCTGTATCCCACAGAAATATACCTTGCCCATTTCCTCCATCTACTTTATTTTGAATAGATAACTTACAACCGCCATCTGCTGTTATTAATCCACTCGCCGTTAGTGTCGTCGTTGATATACCAGCGGTTGAAGTAATTGTCGTTCCAGTTATTGTTCCGCCATTTGTTATATTGTTTGAGTTCATATCTAAGGCACCATAAAACCTCATACCGCCAGCATTGTTAAAACGGACAATGTCAGACGAAGCACTTTTATTATCCAAAAGTTTTGAAATATAAAGTCCTGCTCCTTTTACATCAGATGCTACATTCGTGAATACATAACCTCGTTGGTTCGCGGTTCCGCTTGTAGCAGTATTTAGAGTAAATAAGAAATACTGATAATCTCCTGATGTCTGTGAAAAGAATATATCTCCTCCATTTTGGTTTAATATCCTCGCCCCATTATATGTTATATTTCCACCATTAGTGATAGTTTGATTATTAAAATCGGCATTGTTCGTTAAAGTTAGATATTTTATCGTTGTGCTCGCCCCATTGAATGTTTTACTTCCCGTTATGGTTTGGTCTGTTGATAGTTTTACATTTTGCCCGTCCAATGTGTCCGCATACCCTTTTGTCGCTCCGTCCGTCGCTAATGTCGGAGTTCCAAGGTTGGCTATTTTGCTACTATTACAATCTAGCCCCGAAGCATTTACCCAACCGACGATTGTCCCATCAATAATAAAACTTATTTTTTTCGCAAAAATTTCAAAGTTGTAATATGTTGCAGTGTTCATATCCAAACTAGCAATAGAGCCGATATTACTGGTAGAATTGAAAACGATGAATGTGCCCTTTGTTGTTGAATTGATTGAATTCCCAGTAATTTCAACGCCACTGCTATATGTCTTAATTCCTGCTATGGTTTGGTTTCCTGAGGTTTTAACAGCCGAACCATCAAGAACAGAAACATCCACACTATCAACAAGATTTACATTCGTTATGCTTTGGTTTCCCATATTTAGCCCTCCTGTCATACTAGCAGTGCCGTCTAATCTAAGAAAGGGCGATGCCACATTTCGCCATTGTCCTGTGCTATAAATGAGTAGTTGATTGTCTGATGCTGATGTTATAATCACATCGCTATGTGTATCAATACTTCCACTCGCCGACACTTTCGCCGTGTTCGTATCGTGCTCTGATAGCCAATTTGTGATAGACCTGCCATTTAGTTGATTTACATTTGTTATGCTTTGGCTTTTCACATCAAGACCCGCACTCGCATTTATTATACTGCTAAATGTCTTAATACCCGCTATGGTATGGTCTCCTGTTAGTTTGACCACTGAACCATCAACTGCGAGATTTGCTAGATTAATTCCATTATACGTAGAAGCCCCTGAAATAGCAAAACCATTCATATTTAGTCCTCCCGTCATACTAGCAGTGCCGTCTAATCTAAGAAAGGGTGGTGTGGTGTTTCTCCATTGCCCCGTGCTATACATAATCAGTTGGTTATCTGCTGGAAAGCCTGATATCATAACATCGCTGTGGCTATCTATGCTTCCACTCGCTGACACCTTATTATTATTATCATTATGCTCAAATATCCATTCATCAACACCTTTGTCATTTAGTAAATTAACTCCTGTTATATTCTTCCTTCCCATACTAATGTTGCCTGTTGCATCAACATTTATCGGAAATGTTTTATTTACCCAGTTTATTGAATTATATGTTAGATAACTATTCATAGCCACTGGTGATGTAATGACTACATTAGAGAGTGTGTCAATTGAACCAAGGGCGGTATTCTTCCATTTGCCTTCTACATCGTTGTATGTTAAGTATTGTCCGCTTGCTTGTGCGAATATGTTAGTGTCTATCAGGTTATAAAGGCTGGTTTGGTGCGGATTGGAAGTATTCGAGCGGTGTTGAGTTGAAGCTTTAACCTCGTCGTTGTCCCTAACTCGTTGCTCTGTATAGTATAAAATTTTCCTTCTTTAGTGTCTGTTGTTGATTTGGTAGCTAGTCGTGTATCAAATCGTCCGTCAGTATAATAAAGATTTACAGGGTCAGCATCTTCTGGCACTCTATCCGTGTTTAAGCCAATAATATTAGTGTTCGATAAATCAAGGTTAAGTATGTCTAGACTATCAACGGCCAGCTCATTAAGGCCTAATAAACTTTTGCATTGGCTCATTGAACCGCTATATAATTAGTTTATTAATAAAAACTAAATAATATTATTTTGTATATTAATATAAACAAATAGAAAATGCCGAGAGGTAATAGAGAGGTCGCTATGAAGAACCTTGAAAAGGGTTGGGAGGCTAAGAAGCAACAGGCTAAACAGAGAAAGATTGAACGGGCGATGGAACTACTTGCTGAGGAAGAGGCTAAGAATGTGAAAGAAATGAACAATGACGAAAGGATGGACCACATCTCTAAGAAGCAGTTGGCGAAGGATATGATTGATGGAAGAGACGGCGAGAAAAGTGAGGAAAGCAGTGAAAGCGATGAAGAGGTTGAACACGACTTTGTTGATATCGTCGCACGACGGGTTGCGGGTATGAAATTGAAGACTAAACAAAAGAAGGCGAAGAAAGTGGTAAAAAAGAAACTGCCTGAATTAGAAGAGAGCGAGGACAGCGAAAGCGAGGAAGAAGAGGAACCTAAGAAGGGTAAAGGTAAGAAATCAAACATATCAGTTAATGTTTATAATCAGCAACCCGAGAAACCAAAAAAAGAAAACAATGATACGTCTAAGATATTTTTAAAGTTTTAATTCCATTTATCCTTTTTAAAACTATTAATTCTCTGATTACTCTTTCTTTTAAATGTAGGAATATAAAGAGTAGCTACATAACTTATCTTTGGAACATCACCCGCATCGCCACCTTCGTTGCGGAGTTTTCTTACTTCGTCTTGTATGCGTTCGACTTTTCTTTTAAATTCATACTGTAAATCGTCAATTGCTTTCTTTGTTGCTAACATTGTATCTTTTCTTATTTGTTTGTAATTTGGGATAAAATCGACCCATTTACCCATTTCTTTAAGAAGCAATCCAATGTTAAACGCTCTTGTTGGTTTGCTTACTTTTATTGAAAGTGGTTCAATTACTTCAAAATTTGGTGGAGGAGCCTTGGTGGTTGAGGTATTGCTTTATTAACCTTCACAGTGTTGGCTTGGATATCAGTTTCTTTTTTACCTGGTGCTTTAAACTTCGGCGGATGATTTGGTGTAGCTTTCTTAGATTTCTTTTTTTGGGCTTCTGTTAAATCAACTCCATAATGTTCTACTAGTTTAATCAACTGTGTTTTCTTTAATTTGCTTATTGTGGGACATTTTTGCCTCTTAGCTTCCCCCAGTTTTTTTCTGATAACTTTTACCGTAGGCATTTTATATAAATATGAAAATAATAATTAATAATATAAAAAATTTACCACTCGATGTTCGCTTACACATTATGGACTACCTATATAATCATCGTATGTATGACTTCACTACTTGCTATGTGTGTGGATTGAATCTGTGTTTAGCGAACCGACAGATTACAGCCATTGATGATACATTTGACTATTATGAGTTTTGTTCTAATTATTAGAAAAAAAAGAAAGAGCAATATATAAGGATAAAGCATTAGGTGTGATAAAGTATTAGAAGATGAACGACGAATTACAAGAACTAAAAGAGCAACAGGCATTAGAAGTACATTATCAGAAAAAACAAAGTAAGAAATGGAATACGATATGGGCTGATAAACAGTTGAAACAAGTGTTTGTAGATTTGGCGGATATGTCTAATTTAAAAGATAAACCAGGTAATAAAAATATGCCTTTATGTTGGTTTGGATTGACACTAATAGTAGATTTTTAGAAGTTAGACTGCTAAAAAATAAAACGGCGAATGAAGTATATACTGGTTTAAAATCTATTCCGTATATTCCAGAAATCATTACAACAGATAGCGGAGGAGAATACAAAGGAGCAGTTAATAAATATTTTGATGAACATAATATTGAACACAGAACAGTTGAAGTAGGAGACCACAAAGCACTTGCGATAGTTGATAGAGTCATTAGAACTATTAGAAGGTGGCTTGACATACTATTTGAAACTAATGGGAACTTTGACTGGGTCTCATACATTGATGATATAGTCAAAGCTTACAATAATCGTTTTTATCCAACAATCAAAGCTAGACTGATTGATGTATTAAATGGAAAAGCTACTAATAAACAAAAAATTGAAAGAGATGAAAGTATTAACGAATTTGAACCGGGCGATAAGGTAAGACGGGAAGTTCAACGAAATCTATTTTCAAAAGGCGGGACGAACTTGGTCAAAACAGATATATACGGTTTTGGGTAGAAATGGATTTAAGATTGTGCTATCACTACTATAGGTATTACTATAGCACACTTATCTTTTTATATAAAATAAGGCTATTTTCATATAAATTCGTCTTACTATTAATTTCAATAAAAATATACATAATTTCATCCAAATTCAATACAAGCATTCTTAATCAATAAATAGTCCATATTTGAATTTCTCTCAAACTCTAAAAAAAAGATAACTCATCTATCTTTTGCCAAATCAACACGAAGAGACATCAAAACCAGTCTCTTAGTTTTTACTGCTGTGCTAGACTTAGTTATCTTTTTTTGAAAAAATGAAAGTCCTCTCCTGTTGCGAGTTTGATTAATTAATTTTTTTTCATAAAATTTTTTACCACTCTATATAGACCAATGACCACCCTCACCAGATTATGTGAGAAGTTTGAGAAACTCTCTATTGAAAATAAAAAAGAAACATTTTCTATTACCGATGTTAAAAAGATAATTACTGACGAAATCCAAATGATTGAAAATGCGCGGGCAGGCAAGCCAAGGGATATTTTTCCATTTGGTAAATATAAAGGTAAGAAAATTCAAGATGTTGCTACCATTGACAAACCATATCTTGAATGGGTTATGAAACAGCCGTGGTTTGATAAATTTACTGACATTAAAAGTGAAGTAAAAAAATATTTATAATGATATTTTATTCACCCGCTACGCGGTTTCATAAAACATCGTTTTTCTTTTAATTATTTTTTCTTTAAATTTTTTCCGATGTTCTAGAATAAGCGAGAGTGCGGAGCACGAAGCGCAATTCTAAAATATCATGAGGACCAAACAAGACTACTTGAATGAAATTGAAAAATGGAACCTTGATGTTTCTATTAAAAAGCCGACAATTAAATGGACTAAGCCATATTGTTTCTTTCTATGAGCAATACAAACCCCGCGATGACAACGTGAAAGTAGTTATTTCATTGGAGACCATAACGGACAAAGAAGAGAGCACACCTTTTAAGGCGACTGATTTAGAAGAGACAGGTATCACTGAAATAAAGGCTAATGTAGGAGAAGAGATAGCGACTGCTACATCCGTAGGTGATAAAGAGACTGCTATAGAATGTACAGAAGAAGGATGTATATTAAGGAAAGCGAGCGATGTTATTCGTGTTGTAAAAGAAAGATACAACAAAAATAAAGTAAAGTAATACAAATGAAATTGTTCTTTTTTTGCTTCAATGATCCTCTATAAAGTTAGCAATAACATTAATATTACCATTTCCACCTGCCGTCACAGCCTTTTGTGTGAATGTCAAAACATCGTTCGGTGTTAATTGAATATCGTAGGTTCTTAGATTAATTTGTTGAGTTGAGGCAGCATTAACATAAATCTTAAAAATTGTTGTTCCGTTTGCGATAGCGGTTGCTTTTGTGTCTGTATCTACAATTGAAGTTTTGGCATCAACATCAGCAAAACCCGCCCCTGTCAGTGTTCCGTTCAATACCATTCTGACAACATTAGCCTTTGTATCTTCATTAGTAATACTTATCAACGAAGGAAAGACATTTGAATTGTTGGTTAGGCTATTATTGAATAGTGCTTTATTCCTGATACTTAAAATGGGGCTTTCAGTTATATTACCTGCTTTACTACCTTCCATCGTATTTGTAATACTTGTATTAATAGTGTTAGTGCCTTCAACAAGCAAACTACAACTGGCTGTCTTCAGTCTTTGTATTCCAACTCCAACATTATTATTAATAATTCATGCTGAAAATGGTAATGTAGTATTTCGCAGACTGACACCTGTGTTGGCATTCGCATACTTAATCGTATGGACTAACTGAAATTCACCTGTCTTCGGATTTTCAATAGAAAACTTAATAGCACCAAAGCCTAAGTATTGAAATTGAATTTGAAATACATTTCCCTTTGTCCAGTCTAATACAGGCATATCTCCTGTTCCGTCGCACGGATCATCCCAGTACGCTTGATAAAATGCGTTTGGGATTCCTGCTATACAATGTAGAATAATCATTCCTTCATCTCTAGTTTTGTAAAAGTAGAAACCATTAGATAAATCGTTATCTCCGATACCTATCCACGAATAATAATCTTCGGTTTCGTCTGTTGTCCATAAAGCAGTGAAGCGGGCTACAACACCCATACCAGTGCGATATTTTATTTTTCTTTTGCTTACCATACTAGCATCAGCGGTAGCATTAGCAGTCGTTTTTAATTCCGCCATATTATTTAGAAATGAAACACTCGCATTTGTCTGAGTTAATGTCCATATCCGTGTATTAATGGTATATGGAAAGATTTCCTGTAATACAGGTGTTAAGGAACTGGTCAGGGTTTTCACCAAAAGCAGTCTTCATATGATTAGTTTCAACGTGCCCGTCATATCCGACTTTGACATTTATAAATTTTTTGTCTGGATTTTGTGCGATTAAATTTCTCAGGTGAGTAGTCATTGTTTGTGTATATGAAACAAAAAATAATTTTTATTTTCTTTTTGATATTTTAGAATTGCGCTTCGTGCTGACGCACTCCCGCTTATTCTAAAACATCGTTTTTTCGATGTTTATCAACAAACGAGAATGAGCAAAGCGAATGAGAGTGAAGTTGATAAATATCATCTACGACATTAGGATTTCAATCCCCTTCACAAGCACACTTCGTTGAAGAATGGCAAATGTGTAATGGTTAAGATTATTTCCCGCAGTGGTTGAAACAAATTCATATCGTCTCTCAGTGTCAAGGCTCAGACCACTCACCTCATAGCCGTCGGTATCCTTATCGCACAGCGGGCGGTTATTATCAAAGGAATCAACATGAAACCAGTTGTAGTGATACACATTTGAATTCAAAATGGCACTCCCCTTTAATTTATTTTTCAAAAGCATATAATCCTCATTCTTCAAAGTATCAACATCAAATTGTTGAAGACGAGTTCCGTCAAGGGTTGTGTAGTATGTCTTAATTTTCTTTGAAGCAGTATTTGGGGTTGCAACACCATCAGTTCTATTATCATTATCAAAAGCAGTGTAAGAAGTCTCAGTATTGTGGAAAGCGGAAGTATAAATACGACGAATTCTTTCGCCCTGTGAGCGGTTCATCTTTATGACAAAATTTTGCTGTCCTGTTTGAAGATTTTGTTTCCAAGCAATGGGATATTCAATCTTAAAAGGAAAGCCTTCACCCGCGATCTTCTGTTGGACACCAAGAATAACATTAGGATCAGTTTCCACGGCAAGAAACAAATTCAAATCAGAAATAGTAGCACCAACAGCACTTGCTGCAGCACCAGCAGAGATAGCACTAATATCAGTTCCATAGAAGAAAGTTCGATTGGTCGCCTCCCACACAATACGCATATCCAAATTTCATTAAAACCGATTGTCTTATCAAGTTCAAAATCGTTCCAAACAGCATTCCCAAAGGAAGTTTAACACTGATAACTGGGTCATCACCAGTATCGCTACCACCTTCAAAATACTTCGCCTCATCATAATCTAAATTAACAAGGTTGTAATTTCCCGCACCGCTTGTAGCAGTCGCGCTGTCGTTAAAACGCCGAGCATTCACACTCGGGACTTTATAGTAATAATTAACTGCTGTTATGAGTCCAGCAGTATCAACAGCATCGCCAATTGCCTTCTTTTCAGTTCTACTTCCTACAGCAATCTTTCCAACATTACACTTTTGAAGCATCGCACCAGAGCCAGTTTTGCCTTCGGTGGCGGGGTCATAGTCTCCGTGATTTTCCAAAGCCTTAAATTTTTCAAAACTAATCTCAGGTTTCCAAATCATCTTAGTGTAATTTCCCACATGTTGAAGATTACATAGATACTGCCCGCTTCGGCTACGAAGTTCAATCGTTTTAATCATAGACAGACAATCCATAAAAATACGATTGAAATGGCCAGCACCATTGTTTGTTGGTTTGTAAGTAAATCTCAACACAGACCTAGCAAGGTTCAAAGGGCGTGTAGGAATTTCAAATGTGCTTTCCAGTCCTCCCGCAGTAGTGAGAGTCACATTCGCCGACCCTTCACGGCTGGTAAGTTTGTTCAATTCATACTTTCCTGACAATAGTTCCTTAGTCTGATGGACTAGTTCTCCTCCATATTGGACAGGCATTTTTTGTTTTGTTTTTAAGTGGTGTAAGTTGATTAATACACGAAATATTTTTTTAGAAAAAAAAATAATTAAAATAAATATCAATCACTTGGATTTCAACAAATTGAAAAATGAATTAAATAAACTAAAATAATTAGTTTCACGATAAACCAATAATGTTATAACAATACCCAGACCATTAAGATTTATTGCTTGGTCATTTTCGTCTGTCAAGTAAAACCTGAATACATTGTTTGAATTAGCGGACAATGTTTTACCATACTCAGACCCGCTTCCATCATAGATAACAGAACCAAAAGGAATTTCGTTGGCTGTGTATATTTCTTGTAGCACATGATTATCACCTTCATTAACCAAATCCGATTGAAGATACAAAGTTTTTTCACTGGTTAGAATAATTACATTTGGAGATTTAATAAAATCATTAGCAAAGAAACATGTTGAGTTTCTATCAAATCCCATAACCTCATGAATACGGGTATCACCATCAAATATAAACCGCGGTTGAATACCTCCATTATTTGACACACTGAATGTTAATTTACCATCCTCCGCTTCTGTGTTTGTATTGTTGCTTGAGACTACATAAGTATAGTCATTCGGACTTTCTGCCCGTCAGTATCTCAGACAACTTATTTTTTTTCATTGTGTAGTTGCCCTCTGGTATTGTAATTAAAGCCTCATGCCCGTCTTCGCTAAGTGTAAAGGTATTGTAAGGACTTGGCACAGAGTAATACGATTTCGGCACATAAATATGAAGAATTTTACAATGTGTGGGATTGTCTAGCCCCTTCATATTGACTTTGTGTGTAAAGTCGCTGTCTGTTCCCGTTATTCTATTTTTACTATTTATGTAATAGATGCTACTGGACCTACCCCCTTTGTAATCCATTGTTATATTACACAAATAATATTCCAGATAAATGTATCAAAATTACCATATCCATTCTGTGCTTTTAATTTTTCTGCTTCGTCTTCTTTCAAATCTGTGTAGCCACTGGCGAATTTAAACCTTACGCCTTTTGCTCGCTCCATTAGAAACCTCATACTATGCAACCCGCAGGTATCCGATGTGTCTGATTGTTGCTTTACTTGATTGACCTTCATTAATAAATAACTATCGGGGTGGCTTCGGTCAATTAGTTGTTTTATTTGTTGTTGAAAGTCTTCTGTTGGCTCGTAAAGTGCTAATGGGTCATACACTTCAACACTCCTGTCTTTATCCAGACTTACCCATATAGCAATCCAATGAGACCCCGCTTGTTTGTGATTGTCCAAATTCATAATAAATCCGTATCGCTTTCTGCTTCCGGGCTTCAACTTATAGATTTCATCACTGGCTATTGCTCCGAGATACCATGCATATTTTTTCATTATGTTGTCTATTTCATAAGTCATTAGTCCCCGCCCCTCACCCTGTTGTTCGTCTGGCGGTGGCTCTGTCTGTGTTTTGTCTGGCTCAGGTTGCTGTGGCTGTGGCTCTGGCTCTGGTTGCTGTGGTTGTGGCTCTGGTTGCTGTGGTTGTGTCTCTAATGGCGGGGGTAGCGGTTGGGGCATTCCCTCGTCAATATTCAAATCATTTGAAACTTGTTTATCAACATTTGGGTATATCGTCATTTTGTTCGTTAGAGTATTTACAAAGTCCTTTTTATTCATTGTGTGTTTCCAATCTTTGCGGATTAAATACTTTTTTATTTTCGCTATTGAAAATACCTATCAATTAATTCTTCTAATGTCTTCGCTCCACTACCTTTTTGCTCATTAATACCCATATAATCTTCATATCTAGCATAATCCGCTACTTTTCTTTTTACGTTTTCCTTTTCATTTCCAACATCAATATTAAACCTTTTAATCATGTCGATTATCCACTTTGAGTGTCTTTGTAATTTAACTTTTTATGTCCATCACTATCTAGTCTCTTTTTTAAAGCCTGTGCTAACTCTTTTATAGTAATGTTTGGGTGATAAGTTTTTGAAAATGCAGAGATTAAAAATTGATTAATTTGTAAATTTTCAATATGCTTACCACTTTCTTCCGCTTTCTTTTTTTCCTTTTCAAGTTTTTCTTTATATTCTTCTGCTAATTTTTTCTGTTCTTCTAAAGTCGTTGCTGTGGCTATAGCCATCTGAATATCTTGACTGGCTTTTTGTAAGTCTTTGAGACTCATCTTTTTAATGAATTTATCTGTATATCCCGCTAATTTCAGTGTTTCAATATCTTTCTGCTTTTGCTTTTTTTCTTCCTCATATTGCTCTTTCGTTTTCAATGGTGTTTCATCTCCTAAATTAGGTAATGGCGGTGCTTGTGGTGGTGCTCCTAATGGTGGTGCTTGTGGTTGTCCCTGCTGTGGTGGCATAATATATTGATATTGTGGTGGCGGTGGTAATGCTTGTATCCTATTTTTTCTATCTTCTTCATATTTTACATCACCTATGAGTTTTTGCTCCCTTCTTAGTTCTCTGTCTTTTTGTTCTTGTCGTTCCTTAATATCTGATAGTTCATTGCGGTGTATCCTTGCTAACTCATCCTGCCTTTCCTTAGCATCTGCTATGTCTTTTCTTTCTTGCTTCTTCTTTTCTTCTTCATCATCCGCCTGTGCTTTTTTCTCTTTCTGGTCTATCTCATCAATCTTATCGTATTTCTCTTTTCTGAGTTTGTCTAAGTGGTCATTAATGGCGGTTCTAGTATTTTGCTCAATCTCTGAAAGGCTCTGGACTTTCCTTAAGTCTTCTTTTCGCTTAGGTGTCCGTCTTGTCTTTGGCCGATTTAGATATTTCATAAAAAGTTTAACAATTTGAAGTGTGCTCATATCATTTGTTTTCTTACCGAAATTAAGATAATATTTTTTACCCTTCTGGATAATATACGGCTTCCCGCTCTTATTCCTATAAACCCGCGGGGGTCTTAATTTCTGTTTCTTCGCTTTCTTGACGACCATTGTATATTAACAAAAAAATACTTCTGTGTTATATCAAATTACTTTTTTTAGAACTTCAAGGCCCCGCGTCCGCTTTGCTTATCATACCCCAGTCTTGATGCTACAGCACCAACACTACCTGCGTAAGGAACCCCGACGCTACTTAATGCTCCCGCAGTCCTTGAGATTAACTTATTACCGCGAAGAAATTTATCAACGGCAAAGACCGTTTTCCCAACTTTTTGCCAGTTGATTTTACCACCTGCTTGTCCCTTGCCTCCTTGCTTCTTCTTGCGACCAGTCTTCTTTTTGCCTCCAGCCATGTTTGTGCTTGAGTTAATAGTTCGTTTGCCGATTGTTGGAATGACTTCAACACGAGTTGTTTTAACTACCATAAAAGATAGTGAAATATATAATACAGAAAAAATAATTAATTAAGATATTTTATTCTGACTTCGTCATCCTAAAACATCGTTTTTTTTTCTTTAATGGTTTCCGATGTTTATGGAAGGGACTACGCCCCTTTCCAAACCCGCGGGGGTATGGTAGGGGGTTTCCACCCCCTCCAAATAAACGAGAGTGCGAATAGCACGACCATCTCGTAGAGTGATTACGCCCTTCGGGCAGTAAAGTGAAATTGTCAAATATCATTTAAATCTTTGTGAAATTTTTTTTCTTAACTCATCATCAACACTTGAGACATAAACAAAATTAAATCTCTCCTTTGTTGCTTCGTGATACTTTTGAAGAAAGTAATCAAAGTCAAAAGATAAGTCTAAGTGTTTATACACGAGTTCCATTTTGTCCTGAGATTGCCCCGGAAAGATTAATAAATAATCTAACTGCTTAATGGCTTCAGGCCGTAGGTCGTTCAAATACTGACTAGACATAATAACCTTACTTTTATAGTGTCTGTTCTTTTTTAACAAATCACTTACGGACTTGTCTCTTAAACCACTCCCTAAATCGTCCAACACAAAAACAACCTCTGGAGAAATATACTTACTTGGCCTTTCTTTCGCCTCCGCGGTGCTCTGTTTCTTTTTTTCTTCTTTTCCGAAATAAAGAAATTGTGGCTTCTCTATTTCTTCTTTGTCTTGTTTTACTTCTCCTTCGTGTTGCTCGTCATGTCTGTTCAGTTTGTCTAACTCATAATCAATAACATTCACACCATCTGATTTAAGAAAGGTATATATTGCCATCGGGTTGCCTCTGTTCTTAAAGTGCTTTACCATTGCTTTATAAATGTAGTCCTTGTGTATCGTTGAAGCAATAATGACAATACGGGTTTTTCTGTCTGTAGTCCGTTTCAGTATTTCAAAGAGTGCTGTCGTTTTCCCGCTCTTCTTACGGGCAAGCAAAAATATGTTAGCATACGGCTCATTGAATAATTTATAACCCTTGGCTTTTTTATCTCCGTTTCCATCCTGCTTCACAGGCTTAACTTTGACATTGTTTATTTTCTCCATCCTGTATTCTACGCAACGAATTCGTTGCGGATAAATCCGCAACAATCTGGGTAGGTTTCACCTACCCTACGAATTCCAAACACACAACAATTCTTCCCGCTAAATTTCCTGTATCAATATTTCCGCTGTCGGTTTCAAGGACTTTAAATGTATATTGTCCGTCAGTCCATCCGACAACACCCAAATTATAACCGAGGTTTGAAATGTTTGCTGTGGTGCTGTCCGCAAATGTTCCAATAATTCCAATTCTGTCCATATAAAGAATTCTGGTTTTGGTTTCGGTCTGGTCGTTCATATAGTGGATAAATTTTACATTCATTTTGGTGGGTATGAATGACATTTGAATATTTTTATTAAATGTTTTGCTTCCTCCAGCAAAATCATTGCTCAGAAAAATAATCCGCTGATATTTATAGTCAGCCATGATGTCCTCTATATTAGTGCTAATAAACTTTTTATTAATTAATATTTCTGCTCGGACTGCCTGCGACTTTTACTCACGGGTCGGTGATTAAAAAAATGAAAGTTGTGTGTGGTGTATTCAAAAAGGAATAGAAACCAAATTTAAATGTGTGTATAAACCTTTTAGTGATTGGTGTGTTAGTTTTGATGAAGTCATTCCTTTAATGTGCTCAGGTAGTGATGCTTCATGGTATAAAATACACTTATACGAGTGCTCACTTCTTTGAAGAAGGTGATGGAAGGCAAATGCCAATCAATAGTGTTAGGATTCCGACATAAGTGTTGGCAACCTCACAAGGCAAGTTCTTTTGAGACAACCTCACAATACAAAGGGCTATAATGGAGATAATGATACCCATTTGAAATAAGTATTTAATAAGTCGGCTGTCTGTCGGTCTGTTTTTTATACAACAACAATTCCAGTTATCTTCCAATTCGTGCTCTATTTTTTTCTCCTCAGTCTTTAGTTCTACTTCAAGAACACGAGACTTTAATTCTGGAGTTAGTTCGCCATCCATATCCATAATAGGTGGTGGTCTGTGAAGTCTAGTTGTATTATTTGACATTATCAATAACGGACACTCTGATTTCTGCTAATTGATTTGCTTGGTCTTGTAGTATATTCATGAGATTATTATTTTGTTTTTCTAAATTAACTACCTTTTCCGCCATGTGTTGAAAAAGCACTGACTAATATCGGTATAAAACTTGTATATGTTATGCCTTCAAGGTAGCCTTCTCCATCCTCTGCTTTCATTCCACTTTCATATACAAATTCTGGAAAAATCTTTTTTAGCTCATCCGCAATAAATCTGTGGTTCTTTTTTTCTTTCTTCTCGTCTGATTTCAAATAATATGAACAACAATTTATTTTCATTAGTTTCTCACAACAATTCCCGCAGTCTAATGTTTTAATATCTGATTTTAATCTCCTGTCCGATGAGTTTGTCCAAGCACCATTAAGCGGAATATAATTATAACTGCCTGACGGCTCACCCGTAGAGTTTGAAGTAGTCCAAGCATGAAGTATGCCAGTTGAAGCACAAACCACTCCATAATTTGAATATCCTCCTGATTTCATATATATTTGTGGGTCGTAAGTTGATGGACTTGGTCTTTTTCTTAATGTTAAAAATCCGCTGGATGCTGTTGTGATGCTTAAATCTCCCGATGTATTAATGTTCATCGCCTCAGTGTAAGATATATTGTTTCCCACCGTCGTTCCTGAATTATAATAAAAAGCGAGTTTGCCACCTTTTTGAATTAGAAAGTTTGAACCGCTGTGGCTTGATTTCCAGTTCATGCCGTCAAAATAAGCATCAAAACTTTAATTGACATTGTCGTGTGCCCAATTCAATAATTGAAATGTTGGATAAGCATCCGCCGTTGTTATTGCTTGTAAGTGTGCCCT